>OZ010672.1:58812785-59015285 GCA_963932185.1 Troglohyphantes excavatus | reverse complement strand
AGTCCCATTTTACTCCAATGCATCGGACCTTAAAAGCACTTTTCTTTGTGAAAAACGACCGCTTATCAGTTCAACTTCTTTCGGGTCGTAAACCAAAAGTTCTCTTATGAAATAGTGGCAAAGAGCAGGTCTGATAGTTCCACCAAAAAATATCTATACCAGAACAAAAAACTGGGCAGCGTAGTACATGACAGCAAAAATATATATAAGGTTTTGTGGGGGGCTGTCAAAACACGTGATAAGTTAACGAAAAATCGATGCTTTTGACGAAACCCGAACGTTTACTGAATGTAGGCGATTACTCAAAATTCAGAATACCGTGTGAGAACGGAAAGTGCACGCTTGTGTGAATTTGGCGCTGTTGGCTGAAAACACGAGGAAGCAGAAGGAATTCTTTGTTTTTTGCTTGCTTCAAATGAGTGAAATGGCGTCGACAAATTATTTCCATGGCAATTAACGTATTTCGATATTTGAAGCAACGATGGGGTATTTTTAGTCTTGGTATAGGAGAGAATTTGTCGCTTTTGCATTCGTATGAGAAATTGGTAGTTTGGCATTCAATACACGCTCTGGTCTTCTTATGTATAAATTTATATTTAAGTTCACTTGGCGCTATGTTCGTAAAGTCTGTGGCTTGGTTTATAATATTCTTTGCTAAAAATATTAGCGATGCCTATGAACCCATAAAGTTCCAGTTGACTACCGTTAAAAAGATCCCAGCAAAAAATATCAGCGTGAAACCTTCATCAAAATTGTCAGATTGAAGTTTTTTAAAGAATTTATAAAGGATATTGAAACAAAAAAACTACAGCTTTTTTGAAGTTTTTAATTTTCCTGCATAAAACCTTCTGCATTTTCCTTCTGCATAATAATCCTTCATATAATAACCTTCTGCATAAAAATATCTGCATTTTCCCTTCATGATTAAAAATTGAAGGTTTTTTGCAGGTTTTTATGAAGGTTTTTTGCAGGTTTTTATGAAGGTTTTTTTTACAGTTTTTATGAAGGATATTGAAACAAAAACCTTTACTTTTATAGATCTTCAAAAAAACTGCAGTTTTCCTGCATAAAACCTTCAATTTTAAAATTTTGATGAAGGTTTTATGCTGACTTTTTTTTGCTGGGATTATATACACTATTAAAAATAAGTATTCAAAAAATAAGTCAATGTACTCATTTTTGAGTACATTCAATGCTTATCAAGACTCCGAATACATAAGTTTCAATTTTGAATGACATGTACTCAGAAATGAGTGCAATTAGTAAAAAGGAATAAAAAGAGCCGATGCTAGCCTACATAGGCTGCCGTCATAAATCACTTTCAATAAATATCGACAATTACAACCAAGTCTTACCTGGAATCGAACCCAGTTCATCAGCACCGCAGCCCATAGCCTTATCCGTTAAACTTCCAGGGTGGCTTGAATAAGTTATAAACAGATGAAATGTTAAAAACGTGTGCCAAAAGAATGGGAAATAAGGTAATTGAGTTGTAATAACTCAGTTTCCAATTTAGCAATTGACATCAAATGATGTAGAATACCATCTTATGAACAACTATTTATTTTTTTTCCAGACAGAAAACAATGTGTTTGGATTTCAGCATATTTATTCAGTATTTAATTTATTTTATTATATATTGGTAGAATAAAATATTTTCTTAATTTAATATTTACATTTTAAATTATGTAACATACACTAAACATGTAACGTTTTAATTATAAATGTGATCCAAAAAAAGTATAATTATACTGTGTATAAAAATTGTATTCAAAACTGTTTTCATTTGCTAGTATTTGTTTGTAAAACCCCAAAAAATTTAAATGATTATTAAAATTAAAAAAAAGTCTGAGCACTAATGAGCTTATGAAAAACAAAACAAAAATATCTTTCCTGTCTTAAAAAATGAAATCCTTATAAATAACTGCGATAATTATTATTAAATAAACATTACGTACATATAAAAGAAAAAATACTTACACAATACGAAAATATTTCATTATTTTTCATTTAATTCTTATTGAATAAATTCTTTTATCTATAATAACATAATTGAACAACTGAGAATTTTATATTATTTATTATTCCGTTAAAGATTACAGTTGCAAACTCTTTACCTATAAAATAATAGTAGTTATCATGGTACATAAACTATTGGAATTATAGGTAAAATATATTAAATATATATTTTTTAACTTTAAATCCTCTATCCAAATTCTAAAGTTTTTCCTCTAAAGTAAATATACAAATTTAATCTTCTAAGCCTGTATCAAGATTTTAACGCAAAGAAAGTAATTGGATTTTGAATTGCAATTTGAACCCAATTCTGGTGGATTCCAACCTAATATCACGAGATTATTGCTGAAAAAATTAACTGTAAAAGAAATTGAGGGTATATATGAGAAACTCGGGTTCCACAGACCACCTACAAAGTTTAATTTGCTTCCGTTTCCAACTCTTTCGAAAATGATGGCTCCTACCCACTCATCATCATTATTATGGGAATCGTACTGCGAACCTCCCGCTGCAGACGTTTAGAGTGAAGAATCGGATTTTTTTAAACGAGATTTTGCTTTTTACAAACAGCTCTAACTCGTAAATCTCCACCTTTCTCTTTAAAAATGATTCAGTACCAAGTGCAATTCGGTGTTCATTGCTGTGAAATGTTTACTGAGCGTTTACTGAGAGGGTTTTTTTATATAAAGAAAATAGAAGAGAATTTTAAAAGGAAAGTTTGGAAAAGATTAATATTCAAACTTTCGGAAATCTTTTTTAGCTGGGGGGGGCGGGGGAGATATTAAGAATATTTTAATGGATAAGTGGATGTAGAAGGTAAGTAATAAAAAATAAATGCTGATATATTTGGCTTTAAAGTTGTCATTTCGTATTTGGTTGTGGTGACATCCTTCATGACACTACATTGTAAAAAAAGGTACTGAAAAATAAGTACCTGAACCTACTCGTTTCTCTTTGAGTACAATTGTATAGTAAATGAGCGATGACGTACTCAAATTTAACTAACCGTACTTTCTTAAAAATGAGCAGTGTGATTTATTATTGCCAATCTTAGCTTCCGTCTTAACAAAGCGGCCTAACAAACTTAAAATAGTTATTCTGAAGATGCTTTTCAAATTATTTGATATCGATTGATTAAATAAAAACTGATTTATTACAACTCAATTATCTTACTTCCCATTCTTTTGACACACTTTTTTTTTTAACTTTTCTTCTGTTTATAACTTTTTCGAGTCACCCTAGTAGTGTAACGGATAAGCCGCTGGACTGCGATGCCTGATGATCTGGATTCGATTTCGGCTAATATTTATTGAATTGTCCATATTTATTGAAAATTTTATTTTACTCTTTTTATTCACTTTTACTCATTACACTCATTTTTAAGCTTCGAATTTACTCAAAAATTATTACAATTTACTTATATTTTAGTACCTGTTTGTAACAGTAAACCTACAAAATAAAAAATGTTTCTTATTGCAAAAAAATACATTATAAAAAAAAATATATCTAAATAATTATAGTTGAACTTACGTAACAAAATAAACACAAATAAAATATTTCAATAAAGGTGTGTTTCAATCACATAATAGAAATACATTATTATTCCATTCTCTCAAATTACACAACAACGTATTAACAAAGAAAGTTTCCGAATATTTCTCAAAAAACTAAAGAAAAAGAAACTCATATACAGCGTTGTCGCAAATGATTATTTCTCCCCCTTTCTTTGAGATCAAACAATCTTTTATTTATCAGCTAGAAGGATATAATTCTATTTCTATTTATCTTCACTCTGTCTTTCAAAGGGAACTATGCTTCCACGAATGATAGAAATAATTCTAGACGGATATTTGGCGCCCGCCAAAAAAAGATCTGCGCATGCATGAGCATTTATTCTCCTATTTGTTGATAGAAAGGAATACCACACATTTAATGAAAATATCTTAAATTCTTCTACTGTTTCTGTGTTAAAGTCTTACAAGTTCAAACATGTTTTTACTTTGCAGATTTAAAAATTATTATATGCTATGTAATTGTGTGAATTTATTAATTTTATGATTTATTATTTAAAAAAAATTATACGATTAAACAAAATTAACAAACGATTACATTCAGTTAATATGATTACATCAAATAATACGATTGCAATCAATTAATACGATTATATTTGTAATATAAACAAGTCTGTATATAAAATTAAATACATTAAATGAAGATTACATAACAGTAACGCTGATATTTTTTCTAATTAAAAAAATCTTAGTGAGCTGCAATCGTTCAGTTTTAAAAGTGCGGACACTATTTGAGTTTCCTGTTACACACAACTAATTACACTCTTAAAAATTTCAGTTTAGCGATGTACAATATATTGGTGCAAAACAGAGGTTTGCAGCAAATTACACCATATCATGTTGGAATCTGGATTGAACCAAAATCCTTTATCGGAAAAAAATAGCAAAGGTTTCACCGATAATTGGTTCAACCTCTTTAGCGGCAACCGAAATTTTTAGCTGTCGCTCAAACAACAATCCGAAAAATTATCCAAGAAAGACAACGACGAACAAAGGCCTCCATGGCCCAGTGTATAAAGGCGTTCAGCTATGAATCATAGGATTCCTAGTTCGAGCCCGATCGGTTGCCATTTATCGGCCCGACTTGACAAAGAAAATTAGAAAAAGTTGTGATCTTACGATCGGAGGGTTGCCAGCTTCGCTACAAAAATACTAGTACTAAAAAAATCGAATTTTGACTAAATCAACCACTAAATGGTATCCGTGGTAGCACCGTAAAATGATGAAACTAAGCACCAAATGTTGGTTGCAGTTAAATGGGTACCAAATTTTGGTGCAAGATCGTAATAATTTTTATTTTAGTTTCAAGTCCAATAGTTTCCAGTGCGCGGCAAGACTAACAACAAAAGGAAATTTGGACCTCCTCCAAACTAATACAGATATATAATAATATCAACTGCATCTAACACCCACCAACTAATCAGTACACTTGACGCGGAAAAATTCAGTTGGAAACATTAAGACGTGTACCTGCTTATCCTAATCCCCATAAAAACTCTTTATATTGGCAAACTACTTATCCGAGCTGTATAACAACTATCCGAATCACTCCCCCGATTCTAAATCCCGTTTCCGAATCCCGAGTCCCGGAATCGCATGCTCGGGGCATTAAGATTACCTGGATAACTGTCCCGATCTCGGAACACATTTCGAGAATTGGCAAGCAGCCCGTCTTCCGAGATTTCTTTCTTTGTATTTGGCTGCGGGAATCATTTTATTGCTATTTGCGAGGTTTTTTTTTGCTGAAGGTAGACTGATATGTTTGCAAGAAGGGGATGAGCAGTATGGATGGTTTACAAAACTACCAGGTAGTCAAATTTGGGAAAGGTAGATGGTCGTTTGGGTTTCTAAGAATTCAGATGGGATTGATGTAACGTTGATTTTAATATCAGCGAGGCAAACCGTAGGGATATAATCTCCTCTGAAAATTTGCATGGCTGGTTTTTGATATCCTTTAATAATATATACATGAATAAAATTTTGCATGACCAAAAAATATAAGCGTGTTTCTGTATCTATATTTTTAAAATCTTACTACCCAGTGCATAAATATATGGTAAAATATATGGTAAGGCTTTGTTGAGAATTTGTACACTTGGGAAATATATGAAAACTAATGGCTTTTTGAGGCAAAAGCCCAAAGAACTTACAAAAAAATGCAGATGTTCACATTCTTTTGTTCTTACGATGATAAATGGATATTCTTTAAAGTTTTTCACACTCGTTGTCTATATCGAAAGGAAAGTTTTGACGACTTATTTTAAAGTATAGATGATATTCCTTAAGAGTTAAATACTGATAATTTACTCTATTTCAAAAAGTAAATTTAAAAGCTTTGGTGAATTTACTTATATAGTATTCCTATTAAAAGAAAAATTCGTTTTTTTTTTGTTCTTTAAACAAAATACTATAATTTTAGCTCTTTAAGTTGTACGTACACAATAGATTTTTTTGAATTATAGTTTTTTCTGGTATGAAAACATTTTAATATTCATGTTGATTCATAAAAAACATCTGAATAAATTCAAACGCTAATTAGATAATTATCATTTTATTATCTAATTAGCATGTTTTTTCAAAAGCGATTACGCAAGTTGTTATTGATCTAGAAGCATATTTTTCGTTAGAAATTACTCGTAGTATCATTCTTAATGTTAATGACTTCCAAAAAATTTCTAGCATGTAAAAGTTTATTTTAATGATTTTTTACCTCGAATATAGAATTTGTTTCCTTTTAAATTAAATTTCCTGTAGTAAAATTCTGTTAAAAATTAATTATTTAACGAATCTTTATGACTGAAGTTTATAACATCCAAAAACTAATGGATTCTTATTAATAATAGTTGAATGGAAAAATAATTTTCTCGAAAAGTTAAAGGCGTTTTTAGTTATCATGCTTGGAATGAAGCGACAAATGGGGAAAATACAATGCTTCAGCCTTAGAATAACACTTTGTAAATAATAAAGTGTTTGAAATATATATAAAAGATAATGAAAAGGGTGGCATTATAGAGAAAAACAAATATTTTGTGATTTTTGGTTCATCCGCATTTCCTAGTGTGTATATACACCTTAAGCGGTCTGAATATAAATTTGCGGACAGGTCATCAATACTTTCGTAGGAAATTTTTAAATTCGTAAAGACAACTTATGTTGAAATATTTAGTAAACCTTATGTCATAACTTAAATATGTCTAAAATATTATATTAATATTTATTAGTTTAAAGAAAGACAAATATTAGAATTTTATTTGAAACTCTCTTTCAGTGAAAACAACTTTACACTTTTAGTCATTATTACAATATCACAAGGAGAGAAGAGACTATATAGTAAAAGCAAGGTGTGCCGTCTTCAGCAATTTCTGACGGTGGGCGGGCAGAATATTTCTGACGTCATACTGAAGTATCTCGTCTTACTTTGTGGGTGGGTCTAATGCCAGTGACAATCTTCTACCGAAACAAACAGCCAATGAGAACGATTAGAAAACCCACAGAGTAAGACAGAGCTAAAACGATGTCCAAAATGAATGACGTCCAAAATTTTCTGCCCCGCCCACCGTCAAAAATTGCTGGTAAAAGCGCACATTTATATTATTATATAGCCTCCACTTCCCTTGACTATATCATACATTTTAAATAAACTTTTCAACGACTTTTATAAAAAAAAAATCTTAACACCCATTTTCTCTACCACATCTAAACACTTCCTACTAACACTATTCCAAAACACTTCATTTACGAGAATTGATACTAACATCACACCCCAAAAAATTCGAAACCCGTCTCATAAAAATTCCCACCTCATATATCACTCTTTCAAATTCTCTGACAACTGTTGTTAGCACCCGCACCCTGGAAGTCTCCACCAACAATGAAAAGTCCCGGCATAACAATATTCAGATCCTATAACTAAATACAAGACCAGAAGCGCACATCTAGAAGAAGTCTTTCGTACATCCCTGCCACTTTCTTTAAGTTGCGCAAGAACCGAGATGCATAGAAAGTAGTTGCTTTGCATAACTTCATCCGAGAATCCTTCCACGCGGATTTACAGTGAGGTATAAAATAGGGGATTTCTCGGTAAAGGTAAACAGAATAAAAAAAGGTTTTGGGATGAGTTTACTAGGTTTACTTGTTTAATTCTGAGCGCATAGGTGGAAAATTCTGTGTTACGGTTTTCAGTTGGGTGGTTTATATCTTAAATTAGCTGCGATTTATTTTATCGCAGATTCAATATTGTGTACGGAAGAACACCAATTATCCGGATCAATAGGTACCGATTCCATCCGGATAATTGAATATTCGGATAATCGAATATTCGGATAATCGAATATAAGGATAATCGAATATACGGATAATCGAATATACAGATAATCGAATATTCGGATAATCGAATATACGGATAATCGAATATTCGGATAATTTGATAATTCAAGAAATAAAAGTTATTTCTTAGTAAAAAACTGAATTTTGCTGCTTTAGTATGTAATGTCATTCATAAAATAATATCATTCACCTGTAAGAAACTTTTAAAATGCGGATTTTGCTGATTTTTTTTCTCTCAAAGCGATTCGGATCCAGATAATTGGCGATCCTTTTTATTTGATACGGATAATTGAAGTTCGGATGATTGAAGTTTTATTGTACTTTATTTAACTCTTTGCTATCCTCTATTCAACGGTACTGGATATTTCATATCTATATACATTGAACAGATACACTAGATAAATTTTGTAGTCATGCGTATAGCAGTGCAATTGAACTCCAATTATTCTAACTTCAATTATCTGGATCAATTTGAGGATCTCCAATTATCCGGATCGGTTTGAGAGAAAAAGAAATCAGCAAAATCCACATTTTATAACTTTTTTTTATGAATGATAAATATAAAGTTGCACTATATACCGAATTACATATCATACATTACATATCAAACTAAAATTCGTTTTTTTAACTAAGAAATAACCTTTTTCGTGAATTATTCAATTATCCGTACACTCAATTATCCGAATGGGATATAGTGCCAATTGATCCGGATAATTGGAGATCTACTGGAGTTGGTCCTAACTTGAACCTGAATCTAATAAATTCATTGGAACGAAAAGGGTTAAGCTTATTATTCATTAAAGCTTCATAAAGGCATCTGTTAGAGGAGTTTCGGCATAGGATTATGAAGATGGTTGGGGGTTTACAAAGATGGACTGGTTAGAGAGATTTAATTTAATTATTTAAATTTATTAAACAAGGAGATGTCATAGGAGGTGTGTTTGGCTAAATCATTATTCATCAAGTATTACAATAGCATTTACATAAATTAATGAAATGATGTCAATAATTACAGAGGCCTTATTTTAATTAAGATAGCACACTGTTAAAAATAGGTACTTAAAAATAAGTAAAATGTACTCATTTTTGATTACATTCGATGCTTATCATAGCTCCGAATACATAAGTTTCATTTTTGAAAAAGATACGTACTCAAAAATGAGTACAATGAATAAAAACAACAGTTGCTTGTCTACATAGGCTGCCTTTAAAAATCACTTTCAATAAATTTCAACAATTACAACCAGAACTTTCCGTGAATCGCACTCAATCCGTCTACCTGATATCTTCCGCACCGAAGTCCAGAGCCTTGACCGTTGTACTACCAGAGAGCGATGTGAAGAAGTTATAAACAGAAGTAATGTTAAAATGGCATGACAAAAGAATGGGAAGTAAGATAATTGAGTAATAATAACTCAGTTTACATTTAAGCAATCGCCATCAAATATTGTTGGAAAACCATCTACTGAACAAATATTTTAAGTTTACCAGGTCGCTTTTAAGATGGATTGAACAGAAGATGATATTAGCAATATAAAACATATTGCCCATTTTTACGTAAGTACGATTATTTAAATTTGAGTACGATTTTACGATGCAATTGTCCTAAAAAAAACGAGTACGTCCATGTACTCATTTTAAGCATATTTTTTTTACAATGCATGGAATAACCAAAATATTTGACTAATATTTCACTAAACCATTTAATGTAAGTCGATTGAATATGACGTATGTTATAAAATGAAAATTAATCAATCAAAAGAGAGAGTGGAGGAATTTAAATTAACATAATTATTATGAATAATACAAATAAAAAATCAATTTAAGTCTTCGCTACTCCCGTCAAAACAGTTTTGACAGCTACATTACCATTTCCACTTGATTAAATTTACGACACTCAAACATTTCCTATACATTACCTACATCAACGACAAGCGGTAATTAACGCGCATAACGAAACAAACATTCCCCGGCGAACTTTTACAAAATTTACGCCATTACCCATTTTGAACTTCGATCACCGACATTAAGAATTCTTCTGATCTCTTTAAAGCTCCCCCCTCGAAAAAAGAAGCGTTAAATTGCTTCGAAAATCAATAGAAATTGCGCCGACAACATAAAGAAAAGTCGGTTAATCTCTCATCCCCTTTTAATTCTAGTAAAGTAACGCTGGGATGTTGACGTTGCAGCACATTGTTCCAGATGTTTATTTTTCCGCCATTCTTCTTGGCCTTCTTGTTTATTGGAAGACGGAATTAACTTGCAGCATTATTCGACGGCATGTCTTCCTGTGAGGAAGGGCGCGAACAACAAGGATTAAATGGCAGTTTCTCTGTCTTGGGCAAACAAGACTGCAATAAATATCCGGGGAGTGATGTTGATCTACACTGTTAAAAATTTCAGTTCAACGTTGTACCATAACTTGGTGCAAAATGTAAGTTTTCAACTTGTTGCACCATATCATGGTGCAAGCTAGGTTGAACCAAAATTTTTTTATCGAGAATGGTGCCAGCTTTCACCAGAAAGTAGTTCATCCTAACTGCAACCGAAACTTCGCTGAATCTACGAACCGGCTCGACGAACCGGGGAATACCCTTCTTAATAATGTTAACGTATCGGACTATGTTAATCGAATATCAAAGTAAGTTAAATGTTTTATTTCATGGTTATTGTAATTAAATGTTTGTTTTATGATGTTTAAGTGTTTTTACTCATATAAAGTTCAAATATAAACAGATTAGTGTAAAGTCGTTGTCAACTACGGCCGTTGTATTCTGCTGCTTTTCAAGATCCCAATTCTGAATTTTAACCAATGAAAAAAATTGATTGAAAATTTTACAGCTTTATAAAAAAAATATATTTCTATGTTTTAAATCGTGAGTAATATATTTTTTAAATTAAACGAACAATATGCGGTCAAACACTTAGCATTTTTTTAATCTTTACAATACTAAACTTGTTTGTTTACTATGTAAAGTCAATGGGAAAGTACGTAAAATTTACGTATGGTTTGTTATTCTAGGGTTAAATTTCAGTTGAGTCCGCATAATATACAATAAATGGATTGTTTAAATTTAAGTATAAAGAAACACTTTGCCAAAACATGTAAAACACTGGGGAAAAAATGTAACTTTAATGCAATGTTTGAAAGGTAGATAATTTTGCTGACTACCAACATACTTTGTTTTATTTAAGCTACTATTCATTTCAGTGTACTCATTACTTCAGTAAAATAAGTCCATCTAGTTAAAATGTATTGTACGGCCCCCTTGGATGTGGTGAGATTTTTGAAAAGGCTAGGTTGGTTCCTAGAACCGCCAAATGTAATATTTGGCGATAATATATAAACAATAACATTTTCATTTTGGCAACCTTGCCTAGAGGAAAATAGAGTTCTTTAATTGGCAAAAAAAAAGGGTTTTGTCGCCAATAACATGTTAGTGTATTATAACATCGAATTAACATGTTAGTGTAGTATAACATCGAATTTTGAATATTGGGCCGAGGGGCACCGTGTTCTAAGAATTTACCAAAAGCTATATTCGCAACGCTACCATGTTCTTGGCAACAAAAAACGGTTTTGTTTCCAACATAAGAACTCCATTTCCCCCCTGAAGGGTTGTCGAAAATGGTAACTGTTAAAAGCTGAGGGACCGTACAGTACATTTTAACCTTCATAAGTGACAATACTAATTTTCAGTTTGTAAAATAATTGTATTGTCAAATATCTATTACAAAATACATTATTCTTGTTGAAAGAGTACCGAGCCCATAATCAAAAGGGTTGTATGTTTATATTTTGTTTTTGCCAAACATCCTGTTGTTGGCTGTTGTACGTTAAATTTATCATGGTACAAGTGCGAGTGTGCTCATGTTGGCTATGGTATGAAAACTTGGAGACTGAGGTGCCAGCTCGGAAGTTGTCTTTGTGATGTTATCTGACCATGGTTACAAATTATAGAGAAGCGTCCCTGATTTTTCCTTTCGAGATAGTTTTCAAACCATCGCCAATAGCTAATTTTGAAGTCTAGTGGGATGTTAGTGCAACAAACCAATAAAATTTTTATTGTAAATCTTTAACGCATTTGCACAATCTATTCTATGGTTATCCTTTTTTTTTTACATATGTATATATAAATATGTAAATATAATATATACTTTATATATTTATATAATATAAAAGAATATATATATTCTTTACCTTTATGTATTTGCTAAATACAACTTAATGTTTATTTTTACAACATTTTATACTATTATTAATGATTCAGAATCGGGTAAAAAGAATTGGCTATTTCATAAATTAATAAATCACTGAAAAATACTTAATTGTGTTTCGTTTATAAACAAGAGTAGCCGTAAAGCCTAATAAAACGTTAGCCAATAATTTGTCTTTTAACGTTTACAGGATGGGTGGTTGATATTTCAACCAGAATCCCATGTTAAAACCAAACACCCACATTTTAAAGGTTAAAACAAAGTTAGATGTTACTCTCACACTAAAATTTTTGTAATATAAGTTAATAATGTAGCTCTTTTCTATGTCATTGTTACTGAAGTCTTTTAATGGCAATTTACTTTTTTTCTATTTTAAAGATCATGATTGAACCGACATTGTGTGGCTCTAACGTAAAGGTGTCTGAGGTAATGTTTGTAACATAATGTTTGTAACAGCCTCAGTCAACCTTTTTCTAAGAGACGCACTCTACAACAACTTAACTTGAATCCTGAGGGAAAACTGGCAGCTACTGCTTGATGTCCTGAATTGGAATTCTCTTACCTGGCAGAATATTTATCCAAGATGCTGAGTGTCAATGTTGAATACATTTATGGAACTTGCATTAACGTAGTGACAAGACGAATGACGATTGCATTAATGAAGTGACGCAAAATGGCCTTTCGGCCAAATCTGGATATACAACGGTGTGCGGAAGCTTCAAGAATGTGTGGAAAACTTTCATGTATGCAAATGTTCCTTACAAACACAAGTTTTCAAATTTTCCTCATTGTTAGAATAGAAAATACTTCAGCATTTGTAGCAACATATACAAACTCCCTAAAATCCTGTTATGTGCTTCGTAACTATTGCACTAATTCCTACTCCACCCCTCTGCCATTGTGTGTGAATTCTCCGAACATGAAGATTGTAGGATAAAATGTGCATTGATCTGCTTATGCAATTTCCTAATATTCTGTATATTCAACAGTGTGCGGAAGCTTCAAGATTGTGTGAAAAACTTTCATGTATGCAAAATAACTTTGTATGCAAATGTTCCTTACAAAATGTGTGCCCAAAAGTGTTCAAGCCGGAGATAGGATACTGATGCTCTTGAAATAAATTCCATCAGTGTGGCTGGCATATAGCATTCACACAATATATTGTGTAAATGCTATAGAAAAATTAGATTTTTTTAATATCTCCTTAAAAAGTGAGTACATTTGCTAATATGAGTAAATGAGTTTAACTACATTATTATTATTTGTTTATTTGTCTTTGATTGCATTTAATTTAGGATTGATTTCTGGAAGTTTAGATTTTACGGTTATAAGTTGTCTGGCTATCTCAACAGTATTTATAATGAAAATATTTATAAAAACTGTTGAAAAAGCTAGGAAAAACAATTGCTTACTGAAATTGAAAGGTGAACTCAGCTTCTATTCTTTCCCCAATAATATGCTCGATTGGGTATTAAAGTAATTTCAATCTTAAATGTTTGTACAAATAGGCCTAGTAATATTAAAATAAATTGTATAAAAAATATATTTATAAAATATTATATTTTCAATTTTTTTTTTCTTTATTGTATAACTTTAAGTCAAAAGGGTTGTACGGGAGAAAAATTTGCTATTCCACTGGATTTTAAATCCAAGTTTGGCAAACCAGAAACTGAATTCAATTAACTATATTGTTTTCTCTAGGAAATATATTATGTACTGTACATGGTTTTTTTTTGTTTTTTTTTTGTAATTGGCAATAAAAATAAAATAAATTATATTAGTAATAAATAAAAATGATTTACTATTATTTCCATCTATAATGTAAAGTTTTTATTTAATTTTGAGTATATATACTAATTAAATTAGCACAATTTATTGAGGTTTATGTGACATTAAATTAAAAAAAACATATAAGTAAACAATGTATTCATTAATAATGGAAAAATTTCTTTTGAATATACTATTTAAATAATTGCACAGTAATTTCAAATTATTTTGTGAAATTGTTGAAATATACAGAATTGTAAATATAGTTCTAAATTATAAGAAAATTTGATCTAATAAAAATTTTAAAAGGGGTATAACGAAAATACGAATTATGGTGCAACGTTTCACCAAAATCTGGTACCCATTTAGTTGCAACCAAACTTTGGTGCTTAGTTTCACCATAAAATGGATTAACAAAAACCTGAATTTTGGTTCAACGTTTCACCATAAAATGGATTAACAAACATCCGAATTTTGGTTCAACGTTTCACCAAAATGGTGTAGCGAAAATACCGAGTCTTGGTGCTTAGTTTCACCATAAAATGGATTAACAAAAACCCGAATTTTGGTTCAACGTTTCACCATTAAATGGTATCCATGGTAGCACCATAAAATGGTAGAACTAAGTACCAGACGTTGGTTGCAGCTAAACGGGTACCAAATTTTGGTGCAAGGTCGCACTAAATTTTTAACAGTGTATTGAATTGATGTTGAAGTTTTTGAAAGTTGTTGAACTTACAGGAAGTGTGTGTAAGTAAAAAATTGTTTCGAAGATGAATCACAAACTGGAAGATTCGGTACATGTCTTTTCGCTTAAAGGAGAAGTCACTTAAAATCCTCAATGATAATGGGTCTGTTTTGCTGTTTGTTAATATGATAGCCTTATTTTGACTGGTGTTGTTTCGTACACTGTAAAAAACGGTACTTAAAAATGAGTACTTGAACCTACTCGTTTTTCTTTGAGTACAATTGCATCGTAAATTAGCGACGATATATTCAAATTTAAGCAACCGTACAAATTGATCAGTATAGTTTAATATTTCTAATCTAAGCTTCTGTACAAGACATCAAATAATGTGGAAAATCATCTTCTAAACAACCATTTTAAGTTTGTCAGATCGCTTAACAAAGCGACTACCTCCATGATAGTATAGCGGATAAAGCACTGGGCTGCGGTGCCTGAGGATATGTGTTCGATTCCCGACGCTGGGATGTTGACGTTACAGCACATTGTTCCAGATGTTTATTTTTCCGCCATTCTTCTTGGCCTTCTTGTTTATTGGAAGACGGAATTAACTTGCAGCATTTTTCGACGGCATGTCTTCCTGTAAGGAAGGGCGGCGCGAACAACAAGGATTAAATGGCAGTTTCTCTGTCTTGAGCAAACAAGACTGCAATAAATATCCGGGGAGTGATGTTGATCTATTGAATTGATGTTGAAGTTTTTGAAAGTTGTTGAACTTACAGGAAGTGCGTGTAAGTAAAAAATTGTTTTGAAGATGAATCACAAACTGGAAGATTCGGTACATGTTTTTTCACTTAAAAGAAAAGTCACTTAAAATCACTAATTATAATGGGTATGTTTATATTCTTTTTCAAAGATTTCTTCGAAATTTTTTGCTGTTTGTTAATATGATGGCCTTATTTTGACAGGTTTTGTTTCGTACACTGTAAAAAACAGTACTTAAAAATGAGTATTTGAACCTACTTGTTTTTCTTTGAATACAATTGCATCGTAAATGAGCGACGATGTATTCAAATTTAAGCAACCGTGCAACTTAATCAGTATGATTTAATATTTCTAATCTAAGCTTCTATTCAAGACATCAAATAATGGGGAAAACCACTTTCTAAATAACCATTTTAAGTTTGTCAGGTCGCTTTGTTAAGCGACCTGACAAACTTAAAATGGTTGTTCAGAAGATGGTTTTCCACATTATCAGATGTCGATTGCTTAAATGGAAACTGAGTTATTATAACTAAAGTATCTTACTTTCCATTCTTTTAGAACACCTTTTTAACATTTATTTTGTTTATAAATTCGTTACGTCTCCCTGATAGTATAGCTGATAAGGCAATGGACTGCGGTGCCTGAGGATATGGGTTCGATTCCCGACGCTGAGATGTTGACATTACAGCACATTGTTACAGATGTTTATTTTTCCGCCATTCTTCTTGTTTATTGGAAGACGGAATTAACTTGCAGCATTATTCTACGGCATGTCTTCCTGTGAGGAAGGGCGCGAACAACAAGGATTACATGACAGTTTCTCTGTCTTGAGCAAACAAGACTGCATTAAATATCCAGGGAGTGATGTTGACATATTGAATTGATGTTGAAGTTTTTGAAAGTTGTTGAACTTTCAAGAAGTGTTTGTGTAGGTAAAAAATTGTTTCGAGGATGAATCACAAACTGGAAAATTCGGAACATGTCTTTTCACTTAAAGGAGAAGTCACTTTAAATCCTCAATGATAATAGGTTCGTTTATATTCTTTTTCTCAGCTCCATCCAAAAAATTTCGAAATTTTTTGGTGTTTGTTAATATGATGGAATTATTTTCATTGGACTAACTAAATTATAATAATAATAATTTTAACAGATTTTAAAATAAAAAGACACTGAAAAAAACAGGTACTTAAAAATGAGTACCTGAACCTACTCGTTTTTATAGTACAATTGCATCGGAAATGAGCGATTGACGTACTCAAATTTAGGCAACCGTACATTCTAAAAATCAGCAGTGTGATTTAATATTACTAATTTCACCTTCTGTTCAAGCCATCTTAACAAAACCATTTGACAAACTTTAAATGGTTCTTCAGAAGATGGTTTTCCATATTATTTGATGTCGATTGCTTAAATGAGAAACTGAGTTATTATAACTTAATTATCTTAATTTCCATTCGTTTGGCACTCCTTTTAAACAATTCTTCTGATTATAACTCCTTTACGTCTCCCTGGTAGTACAATTGATAAGGCACTGGACTGAGGAAATGTGTTCGATTACCGGTAAGTCTTGGTTGTAATTGTCAATATTTATTGAAAGTGATTTATGAAGGCAGTCTATGTAGGCTAACATCTGCTCTTTTTATTCATTTTTACCCATTGTACTCATTTTTGAGAACATTGTCTTTTTCAAAATTGAAACATGTATTCGGAGCTATGATAAGCATTGACTGTAATAAAAAATGAGTACATTTTACTTATTTTTGAATACCTATTTTTAAATGTGTAGTCTCAAAAAATAATTATCCAATTTTGATGAGACTTAGTATACTCACAGTTCCTACTTGGAAAAAGATTCGCCCGTCGATCTTTTCGATGTCTTAGTAGGAGATGAGTTATAGCAATAAAAATGTTTTTAATATGTATTTTTTAATTGAAGCACAAGTCAAATTTTGTACGTGCTAAACTTAGCATCTGTGACGGCGATCTCAACGAAACTTTAAAGGCTGAAAATAGTAGTTTAGAAGAAGATTTTCCACGTTATTTGTGTCGGTTTGTTAAAAAGGGATCGAATTATTTAAATTTATGTCTTTTATTTCCCATTCATTTGGCAAAATACTTTTTGTTTATCGGGCCACAACTTTTTACTGTGTGCCCTTATTTTAAAGATTTTTTTTTAAATTATAAAGTTGGTCAAATGTTATCCTGTTTCTAAGAAAAATTGAAAATTTGAAAATCGCTTAAACTGTTAGGTAAGTATTTTTTTATTTAATCAAGGCAAAGACTGATTAATTTCTTTGGTGCTTCGGTTTAATTAAACCTGCGGAAAGAATGAGTATATTTGCTAGATTCAAATAAATTTTGTTTTTTTACACTTTTCTTATTGACACCAATCTATCAAAAAGGATTACAGAAGGAAAAGAAGAAAAAAATTAAATGAGTATAAAAAGTAGGATTTTGAAGTATAATTCTTCAAAAATATTATATCCCATACTCCCTAAGAATAATAACTCAACTTCAAGAATTTATTTTAACATGTTCCAGATATAATATTTTCGAAAATAGCAACTAATATGCTCAGAACATTGTCTACTTAAATTGAAAATAAAAATTGACTGTTGATTTTTTTAAATAAAATTGACTCAAGAATTTGAAAAATCAGGTACATATAAAAAAAACTGATAAATTTTTAATGAAGTTTTAATATACCTAAAATAGTAAATTTCAAAAAATTGAAGCGTATTTTTATGAATAGTCTCTTAAATAGATAATAAAAGATGTGTTGCAATTTAAATATATGTTAATGGTAAGACTATATTTGATGTTCAGAAATCACGGAATATCATGAATACTTACATTAAGACTTTCATGTTTGTTACAACATAGGTTAGGTGAAATATTATGTTTTATTAATAAGAGGTATTAAAAATATTTCCAGAATTTTTATTCTAAACTCTCTATTCTTTTTAATATATTCGTAAACAGTTTTAGATAAAAAAAATTCAAAACCATACTATACACGTTATATAAAGAAAACGTTATAATATCACTTCAAAATACGAATCTTTAAAATCAATTGCGTTGGAGTAATTCCGGCTGGTTGTTTTTCAAGTTACTCTGCACTCAATATTATCTTACACTTACAAGAATTTTTTTTAATTATAAACTATTTATTCTTTTTAATATATTCGTAAACAGTTTTTGATAAAAAAAAGAATTAAAAGCCATACTATAAACATTATATAAAGCAAACGCTATAATATCACTTCAAAATACGAATCTTTAAAATCAATTGCGTTGGAGTAATTCCGGCTGGTTGTTTTTCAAGTTACTCTGCACTCAATATTATCTTACACTTACAAGAATTTTTTTTAATTATAAACTATTTATTCTTTTTAATATATTCGTAAACAGTTTTTGATAAAAAAAAGAATTAAAAGCCATACTATAAACATTATATAAAGCAAACGCTATAATATCACTTCAAAATACGAATCTTTAAAATCAATTGCGTTGGAGTAATTCCGGCTGGTTGTTTTTCAAGTTACTCTGCACTCAATATTATCTTACACTTACAAGAATTTTTTTTAATTATAAACTATTTATTCTTTTTAATATATTCGTAAACAGTTTTTGATAAAAAAAAGAATTAAAAGCCATACTATAAACATTATATAAAGCAAACGCTATAATATCACTTCAAAATACGAATCTTTAAAATCAATTGCGTTGGAGTAATTCCGGCTGGTTATTTTTCAAGTTACTCTGCACTAAATATTATCTTACACTTACAAGATATTTTTTATTCTAAACTCTGTATTATTTTTAATTTATCCATAAACAGTTTAAAAAAAAAGAATTAAAATCCATACTATACACATTATATAAAGAAAACGCTATAATATCACTTCAAAATAAGAATCTTTAAAATCAATTGCGTGGGAGTAATTCCAGCTGGTTATTTATCAAGTTACTCTGCACTCAATATTATCTTACACTTACAAGATTTTTTTTTAATTCTAAACTATTTATTCTTTTCAATATATTCGTAAACAGTTTTTGATATTAAAAAAAGAATAAAAGCCATACTATAAACATTACATAAAGAAAACGCTATAATATCACTTCAAAATAAGAATCTTTAAAATCAATTGCTTGGGAGTAATTCCGGCTGGTTATTTATCAAATTTCTCTGCACTCAATATTATCTTACACTTATTTAGCCACGTAAAGGTAATTGAAAAATGGCATACATCAATTGAGGAAAAGATTCCGATGAGAAATGATCGTTTAATGGAAATTCAAGATTACACTTCTAGTTGCCATTAATAATATCGATTAGTTATGCATTCTGAAGCTGAAAATCTTTAAAACTACATTTATTAAAGTGTACGTACACACTTGAAATTTTTTTATTTTAATTATAAATTTAAAAATCTATTTTTTCATGTATGAAAATTCCTTAAAAATCAGGAGGATTCATTGTAAAAGACCTGAATAAAGTCAAATGCTAGTTGACTAATTAACATTTTATAAACTAATTAGCATTTTATAAGCTAATTAGCATTTTATAAGCTAATTAGTATTTTATAAGCTAATTATCATTTTATAAGCTAATTAGCATTTTATAAGTTAATTAGTATTTTCAAACATGTTTACACGAGTTGAAATTAATGTAGAAACATAATTTTTGTTAGAAATTACTTGCAGGATCTTTCTTATTGTTATAAACTTATAAAAATTTTATAGCATTTAAATCTGTTTTTTTAAACAATTTTTTACCTCAAGAGTCCTTTAAAAACACACTTTTTTCAAATTTTCAATTTTAAAAATCTATTAAAAATAAATGTTTTAACGAACCTTTATGATGGAAGGTCATAAAATTTCCCAACTAGTATAAAGTTGATTGAAAATATAATTTTTTCAAAAAGTTTAAGCGAACTTGAGTTATTATGTTTGGAATGAAGGGACATATGGTAAAAATACAATGCTTCAGAAATTGAGTGTAAAGTTTACAAAACGTATTCCTATTGTAAGCGGGGCCCTTGAATAACCCTTTTTATATAAAAAAATTATTGGAAATATTAATTCAATCTTGGTATCATCTGAAAGATAATGAATTGGGGAATAATATAGAATAAAAAATATTTTGTAATTTTTTATCAATTTTTGTTTTTCTAGTGTGTATTAATTTCAAATTAAACTATTTCAATAGTATCTACCTATTTCGACATTCTATTGTCCATATACAAAATAAAATTATAAAAACTTTTTAATTCCTTTTCTTTGAAAATAATTCTATACATAAGGTACAACAAAAGTTTTTAACCATTTCCAAAATTCTAATGGAAACTGTTTCTAAATATTAAATGAAAACTGTTCTTCTTTATGCTCTCAGCACCCTACGATATGGTGTTATGTAATTTGCATATAACACAAATTTAATTTTATAATATCTAGTATTTGTATTTAAAAATACATTTTTTTAATGTCTACTATCCTATACGTACACAGTTGGATAATACAGAAATTGATTTTGAGATCAAAATTTTAATGTCGTATTTATACTATTTTAATACAAGTGAATGTATTTTTAAATTTAAACAAGTTAATTGAAAATTGTGTGAATACGTGGGTGTGCTCACATAAACAAAATAACCCAATAACATGTAATTTATATAAAAGCCAAATTTCGCATTCAAGTTACTGGTATCCATAAAATATAAATGAGGACGACAAAATCGTAGATTCCAAAAAGGGGAATGCCCTATTTTTTTTGGGGGGGGGGGGTAGCTATTGGTTGGTACATCACCTTACAAAGCGGTATTGACCAAAAGTATCTGAAACCAGTCTAAAAATGCATTCAAAGTCATGCGTTTAGATTCAAAAGTACGTGGCTGTCAATCGTCTCCTGTAACATTTATAAAAACGGATCTGTTTGGTTTTGAACCTACAGCGCTCAAATATACTTTTTTTTTAATATCTATATCAATATCACGTTAAAGACGATGGAAAATCGTAGATTCCAAAAAGGGGAATGCCCTATTTTTTTTTTTGGGGGGGGGGAGCTATTGGTTGGTACATCACCTTACAAAGCGGTATTGACCAAAAGTATCTGAAACCAGTCTAAAAATGCATTCAAAGTCATGCGTTTAGATTCAAAAGTACGTGGCTGTCAATCGTCTCCTGTAAAATTTATAAAAACGGATCTGTCTGGTTTTGAACCTACAGCGCTCAAATATACTTTTTTTTAATATCTATATCAATATCACGTTAAAGACGATGGAACAAAATTCATTAAAATTAAGATAAATTAAAATTTATTGACCATAAATACAGAATGAAAGTCTAAACTGCTAAATATATGCGACGCTATTGCTTGAATGGTATATCAGATTCAGGTGGTAGTTGAATGGTATATCAGGTCGTCTTTGACGTGATGTTCTTTTAATTGTTCACGTGAAAGAAAAGGTATTTCAGTTATTAAGATAAAAACTCAGTTCATATGTTAATTACTTTCGTCCCAAAAACAAACAAAAAAGAAAGAAATCTTTATCCTGAAGTTGAAATCAGAAAGAACACTAACAATTAACTATGCGGAAAGTTTTTTTTTAATCAAATCCGTTTCTTTTTCGTAAAACAGACGATAAATTTTATAAGGATAATTAATGAATTTCATTATTTAAAAAGCAAACAAACAAAATCAAACAGCGTAAAACCGGTAGGAAATGAAACGCAAAAAAATAATACGTTTCATCAAACCTACTTTTAATAATATAAACAGGTTACTTTAATTATCACTTGCATAAGCATAAGACCAACTAGCAATGTTATTTTCATTACTTCATTAATATTTAATATTTTGTTGACAAAGCCATTTGCTGGCGCAATCAAGCTTTCTTTAAGAAAAATATATAAAATAATCAGTTCTCTGAGTTGATTAGTATCTTATGAAATTTGAAATGCATGGAAATGAGATTATAATAGTGGTTTGCAAAGATTTACCGAGTTTCGCAAAGATTGAAATTTAAATCATCAGACAATAAAAGCGGCGTACTGCATATAACTAATGTTATATAAACATCCAAAACCATCATAAACTTTAATTAAATATTGCATCAATCACTTATTTCCAAATCTTTTGTAATGAAATTCAGGATTAGATCTTACCAGCAGCTCGGTAAATTTAAAACTTATTAATAAGAATTTCCATATGTATTGAAATTCAACGAGATTTTTGTGTATATGTATGGAGTACCCTATTAGAAAATTATTTCAAGATACGTATTCATATTGCTTATCCTTTTTCTTATTATTTATATGTCCTTTTTCTTATTATTTATATGTCCTTTTATATTATTATATCCTTTTATATTATTTTTTATACTGTTTTTTGCTTATCCTTTTTATTATTTAAACTATTTTGCTTATCTTTTTTTATACTGTTTTGCCTGTGATTTTTTATTTTTTATACTGTTTCACTTTTTGCAGACTTATCAAACTAAAAAAATATCTAAATTCACAGAAACTAAGAACGGAAACTAAGGTTGGTTGGGGGTTGAAATAATATCTCACAAGAGCTTCACAATGGGCAATTGGCGATGTTTCGGGGCTAATCTCGAAACAAAGACCTGGGACGATGCCTCGTATTTTGAACCATGGTCAGATGACGAGGACAATAACTGAGCTGGTACCCGATACAACCTCAATAGAAATCAGGACATTGGACCTCGGTCAGTTTTTGGTTTGGTTTGGTTTTTGTTAATTAACGTCGCACTAGAGCTGCACAGTGGGCTATTGACGACGGTTCGGGGTCAATATCGAAGGAAAGACCCAGGAACACATACACATACACATTCACACACACATTCATACACACATTCATACATGCACCTCGTTATTTTAGAACCATAATCAGATGACGAGAAAACACCTGAACTGGCACCCAACGCCTTCAATAGACGTCGGGACTGTGGACCCCGATCAGATTTATCGTGCACCAGTCCCGTATACACGCCAGTATAATTTGTTGTAATTCTCGGCGACTTTCTAATATTTTTGTAGCGAATCTGGCAACCCTCCGATCGCAAGATCACTACTTTTTTACTTTTCGATGTCAAGTCCATTTCACGGATTCGAACCACCAATCCTCTGATTAGTAGCTGAACGCCTTACCAACTGAGCAACTGGGGCTCGACCTCGGTCAGATTTAGCGTGCACCAGTCCCGTATACCCGCCAGTATAATTTGTTGTATGTTCTGGACGACTTTCTAATATTTTTGTATCGAATCTGGCAACCCTCCGAGCAAGATCACTACTATTGTAATTTTTTGTGTCAAGTACATTGCACGGATTCGAACTAGCAATCCTCTGATTACTAGCTAAACGCCTTTACCACTGGGCCACTAGATTGGTTTGGTTTGGTTAAATAACGTCGCACCAGAGCTGCACAGTGGGCTATTGGCAACTGTTCGGGGCCTATCTCGAAGGAAAGGCCCGGGAACGATGCATCGTATTTTTGAACCATGGTCTGATGACGAGGACAACACCTGAGCTGGCATCCAACGCCTTCAATAGACGTCGGGACTTTGGACCCCGATCAGATTTATCGTCCACCAGTCCCGTATACGCGCCGTTAATTTTTTGTGGATGTTCTGGACGACATTCTAGTATTTTGGTAACGAAGTTGGCAACCCTCCGATCGCAATATCACTACTTTTTACTATTCTTTAGTATACTCCATTGCAAGGTTTTGAACCGGGAACCCTTGGATTCCCAGCTGACGCCTTAATCCATTCGGCCACGGAGGCCTCAGGGCCACTAGAGGCTCTTCTATCATGAAGGAAAAACCCGGGAACACTGCCTCGTAATTTTGAACTTTAGTCAGATGACGAGGATTACACGAGAACTGACTTCCCACTCTCCAAACTACCACAACGTTGTCAACATGAGGGCACTTAGATTACGGCAAGCTTAAAAGTCACGAAAGTCACTTTCATTCATGAATATAACTTGGTTTCATCCTTTCATTTCTAAAAATAACCTTTCCGGTATAGCTACTGTTTTATTTCATCAGTAGCATCCTGTCTCAGGAACTATTAACTCTCAAAACTCTTCAACAGATGCACAACAGATGCCAAAGGAATATTAAAGAAGTCATATGGCATTTTGTCGTTTAAGGAATTCTCTCCGATACTTTATAAATAAAAATATACTTACAGACTTTATCTAGAAACAGATTTGATTAAAGTATTCTCTGATTTTTATTTTCCATTTTCACGTTGACCCTAAATGTTCTGTTATTCCAGAAGCTTTGTTTTCATCATTTTTGGTTTAAATGTTATATTTTCAGTTAGTTAAAAACAAAAAAGTTCGCACGGTATTGAAGGGCTTCAAACTGTTCAATCTCTCCAAAAAGATGTATTGAACGTAATAGTTCAACGGGAACAGTGAAGCAGAAATTAAACGAGATTTGTATTAAACAGGAACGCATAATTGTTCTTCCATTGCGAAATATGAATTGATAACAGGAAGTAATTTTCAATTTGTTCCCGTTTAATGAAAATAAAATAATTTGTAGCTTCCAATAATTTAATAAAATAATTGGAAAATTAACATTTGTAACGCGCATTTTTTTTAATTAAGTTATTTTTTAATATAATGGTCCGAGCTTAATATTCAATTCAATTCTTCCATTTGCAAAAAAGGAAATGCATGATCACAAAAACTACTTGTCAGATAAAAAATATATAATAATGATGCTTTGTAAAAAAATTTATTTATATATACAAATTGTCAAACAAACATAAATATTCCGAATTGAGATACAGTAGAACTTCGATTATCCGAAATCCAGTTATCCAGATCAGACACAGCGAATCGACAATTATCCGAATCCGGAAAGTTTCTTAGAATTATATTGTTTTC
This sequence comes from Troglohyphantes excavatus, assembly GCA_963932185.1. Taxonomy (NCBI): domain Eukaryota; kingdom Metazoa; phylum Arthropoda; class Arachnida; order Araneae; family Linyphiidae; genus Troglohyphantes; species Troglohyphantes excavatus. The sequence continues at coordinate 58,990,013 of OZ010672.1, read as the reverse complement.
AATAGTCATTAAATTACATTACATAATAAATCAAAATTCGTTTTTTAATAAAAAATAATCTTTTTTCCGTGAATTATCCAATTATCCGGATGGGATATGGTCTCAATTGATCTGGATAATTCATCCGGATATTCGATTATCCGGATGGGATATGGTCCCAATTGATCCGGATAATTAATCCGGATATTCGATTATCGGGATGAGATATGGTCCCAATTGACCCGGATAATTCGTCCGGGTATTCGATTATCCGGATGGGATATGGTCCCAATTGATCCGGATAATTGGAGTTCTACTGTATTTCTTGTATGAAAGTTTGAAAGTTTGCGTGGTTTGGAACTTTAGGGAGTGTGATGACGACTCGAGTGTTGTTCTCGCCATCTGACTATGATATAAATTTACTAGGCTGTGTTCACGGGTGTTTCTTTTTAGATAGATCCCCAAAGGTCGCTAATAGCTTAATATGTAGCTCTTGTGGAACGTTAATTCAACCAACAACTTTTCAGAATGTTTTGATCTTAACTTATAGACTCCACAATATTTCTCATAAATTCTTCACTTAACTTTTATAACGCGTCAAAAGTTATCAACTTCGAATTCCTTTTAAAGAAATCGAAAAATAAAATAAATACTTCTTATCTAAAGCTATTGTCGCTAAAAGAAGGACTAAAGAAACTGTTCCTATTGATATTTCCCACCAACTTCAAACTCTAAAACTAAAGTGCTTCTATCGCGTTGCTTTTGTGGTATTTCTTTGAAGTTTTATTCTTCAAAACGATCAGCTATTTTACGCACGGCTTCTGAAATTGTAAGATAATGGGGCATAATATAATCCACTGAAATAAAATATGAATGGCATAAAAGAAAAACGTTTTGTGGGTTATGAATGGCCACTAAGATATGATATTAAATAATAAACTGTTGAAGGGCTATTTTGTTTATGAATAAAATAAAAATAACATTCGGTTATATTTTTCAAAATTGAAATTTTCTAGTACTTGCTGTTGAAATGCATGAGACTAATCAATATCACTATTATTACGATAATTCGGGTAATTAAATTAATGACGATGATCACAAGAATTACAGAGTGGTCACAAGTTGTTGGGGGATGGTCATTGTTTGGCTGTTTAACTACACATAATAAACCATTATTTTTACTATACTTTAACTGGTTTATTTAATGCTGGTAAAGCTAAGAAATTTATTAAAAATATAGAGTGAAGTAGTTCAGGAAAAATGTCTTATTATGTCAATGCTGCTAAATGTGATACAGCCAAACAATGACCATCGTTCAAGAATTTGTGATCACTTTTATAGTGTTTTCTATTTAAATGTATGATTAATCACGGAAATTCTTGTTTCAGGTATTTAAATGTATGAGGATAATCACGACAATCCTCATTTCTATAAACGTAATCAATCAAAAGCAAATCATGAGAATCCTCATGTGCTAAGCATAAGACAAACCACGAGAATCCTCGTTATGGGTATTTAAATGTATGAGGCAAACCACGAGAATAATCGTTATAGGTATTTAAATGTATGAGGCTAATTACGAGAATACTCATTTCTCGAATTTAAATGTATGAGGCTAATCATGAGAATCCTCATGTGCTATTTAAAATGCAAATGCAAACCACGAGAATTCTCCTTTTGGATATTTAAATGTATGAGGTAATCCCGACAATCCTCATTTTGCGAATGTATAAGGTTAATCACACATGAGAATCCTCGTGTACTATTTAAAATACATAAGGCAATCTACGAGAATCCTCGTTTAGGGTATTTAAATGTATGAGGCTAATCTCCTAATGTGGAATTTAAAGTACACAAGGCAAACTACGAGAACCCTCGTTTTGGGTATTTAAATGTATGAGGCTAATCCTGACAATCCTCATTTTCCGAATATAAATGTATGAGGCTAATCACACATGAGAATCCTCATGTGCTATTTAAAATATGTAAGGCAAACTACGAGAATCCTCGTTTTGGGTATTTAAATGTATAAGGCTAATCACGAGAATTTTCCAATGCCTATATAAATGTATGAGGCATACCTCAATAATTCTTGTATTATATTTTATTTTCTTATTTATGAGACAAATCCTGGATTTTATGCAGTTTGTTATTTAAATGTAATAATCAGGTATTTAAAGCTAATAGAATTAATATTTAAAGCTAATAGTTAAAGCTAATAGAATCAGGTATTTAAACATATGAGGCTAATTACTAGTATATGAGGCGTATTTGTAATTTAATACATTATTTTAATTAACAGAATTCTCGTATTATCTATTTGAATGTATAAAAATGTGCAGAAGTGTGTTTGGTATTATTAAAACTACATGCAGAATCTTTTAATTACTAATCAAAAGAATAAAGCTTAGCATTCAGATTATCTTGAAACTACAAGAGGCTTTTGAATTTGCTTTTAATATATTATAATTAAATCATTACAATTTATGTTTTTTATTATGTATTAACCGTTTTTAAGTAAACGCATTGTATGGCATTATAAGGTAAATTAAAGTATTGAAAGTTTATTTAATACTTAAGTCTATGATAATTTAGTTAAATTGTATAACTAATTTCCTATCGGAGATAACGTGGAAGTTACAAAGATAACAAAGTAATTATTATATCAATGAGAATTAACAACGTGAGATAAAATTAGAGTGTATCAATTAGTTCCGATTGCATTGCCTAAATGAATTTAGATTATTATAATATCTTAGTTTATTCTAAAAGACGAAGTATTTACCAAATCATAATAGTAAAGGTAATTTAAATGTTATAGCTAAAAAAACTTTTAAACTTATTTAAATTAAAAAACAGCTTCTTAATTTTACTTCAAATGAGTTAATTTTTACATATCCATAAAATATGTATTTTTAAATATAAAGTTTATTTTCTTACATTTAAAGGGGAGTTAGTTTATTACACTAAGCTCAAGATTTTGTAGCATTATTTATATTTAAATTTTAATTTATTAAAAAAATTAATCTTAAACTAAAACATTAAAAACTCATAAAAAATAAAATGAATTATTTTGGTAGCCATAATACGCAATACCCAAAATTTTATTCATGAATGTTTTTTAACAATCCAAAATGTAGAGTACAAATAAAATTTCTGATTAATAACTAACTCATACTACATAATTTACTTCTTTTGTAAACCATATTTTTAATATTTTATAAACCTTTTTTATAAAATTAGGTAAGTTCATTTTACTTTATACTTAAACTGTAGTTTAAATAGCGCAAACGGTATTTTATAAAAAAAAAATATTATTTAACAAATGAAACATAATTTAAATTAGGAATAAGCGCATTACATAAACTTAAAAACTTACTTTTATATTAAATTCCTTAAAAAACGAATAAACATTAAGTAAAAAAAATCGTTTATAAATACTCATTCCAATCACACTAACAAGTGAGCCGTCTAGTTTCAAAACCAGATAGATCCATTTTCATAAATTTTACAGGAGACTCAAAAAACGATTAACATCCACGTACTTTTAGATCTAAACCCAAGACTTTTAATGCATTTTTAGACTGAATTCAGATACTTTTAGTCAATACTGCTTTGCAATGGGAATAGTGCATTGAGAACTTGTGAAAAATATTTTAAAAAACGATTTTAAGAAAAATGTGGATCTATCTGATTTTGAAAGTAGATGTCTCACGTATTAGTCTTTTCATTACAGCTCCCCAAAAATAGAGAATCCACCCATCAAAACGAACTTCCCATCCAAGTCATAACCAAAAAAAATATATTTAAATAAACGAACAAAAATTTAAAAAAATCACATTCTTCGCCATAAAAACAAAAAGAGAAATCGAAAAACCTTATCAGATTTTCCCGAACTTTTCCCCATTTCTTTTAATACACGCACTACACACGCCCCCGCCATTTTCAATCAACCCTTACTACATGCAGGTACTCCAAAGGAATGTATATCACCTCGAAACATCATCACATATAGCTCACTCTTCTTTTCTAGAGGAGGAGGGAAATTTGCCTGCCTCCTCATGAAATCTCGGATCTTATCAGGATCTCCTATCGTCAATGATGTTTTGAGCCCTTCGCTGAAAACGGCTCCTCATAGAATTGCGTTTTCCCCTTTCTATGTGGAGAAGTCATTTTTACTCGGTGCTTCCTACATATATATGTTTTGATAGAAATTTCATGGAAATTCGGGATATTTAGTATCGATTTTGGGCTGTGTTTTGAATATTTGAGTTTTACAAACGAAAGTTCCGTCGTTTATAATTTTATTATAGTTATACACTATTTGGGTAGCACAAATGCAAAAGCAGTTATATCCAAAAATTCGAAAAAGGATATTTTGGTATCAATAGGTATTTCGAAAAATTATATTTTGGTATCAATAGGTATTTCGAAAAATGATATTTTGGTATCAATAGGTATTTTGAAAAATGACATTTTGGTATCAATAGGTATTTCAAAATATGATATTTTGGTATCAATAGGTATTTTGAAAAATCATATTTTGGTATCGATAGGTGTTTCGAAGAATTATATTTTGGTATCAATAGGCATTTCGAAAAATGATATTTTGGTATCAATAGGTATTTCGAAAAATGATATTTTGGTATCAATAAGTATTTTATAACTTTGACTTCAATTTTATATAATAAAGAGTAAAATCAGTTATTTAAAAATTAAAATTAAAAACAAAAGTCACTCATAAGTTATACCCCAACTATCTACGATTTCTACAGATGCAAAAGCAGTTACATCCAGCAAACGTGAACGTGAGAGTAAGCGAGCGTGATTTCTGGTTAGTGAAATGTGGATATAGCTGCTTTTGTTGAGTAAAAAAACAAGATAGCGACACATCTAATTGCAAAACCAGTTATATCCTTATTCCAGTTTCAAAATAATTTATATGAAAATTAAAAGTTAGATTATAAATTTTCCAGTAATCTGAGAATTTACACATTTTAGTGAAAAATTATTGATTTTTTTTCTTCCGTTTTACAAAAAAAAATATTGTTGTATTATCAATAATTAAGTTTTGCAGTTTTTCATGATTTACTCAAAAAAGTTTTTCGTGCAAATAGCTGCTTTTGGATCTGGACTACTTATTTATAAATTGTAATTAAAAATTCAAGGAAGCTCGTTTCTTTGGGGGTAAAAAATGTTTTTTAAGATATTATAAGAATTTATTCATTGTCAAACATGCAAAAGGATTGTAGACGGTTTTATGTCAAAACGACGATTTTAGAGTTTTTGATGATACCGTTTATTTAAAATGTACAAGTATCTAAGCGGAATATTTATATTTGATATAATTTTTTATGGTTTGTATGACAGATCTATTGTTTTCATTTTTTGGTAAATATTTTTAAGTAATTTCTTAAACGCCACTGAAATAAGTTTTTTTTAATCTAGAACAAATATATTCAAAAATTTAAATTATTATTTTAAAAAAAATAGTCTATTAAAATATTAATGTTCAGTTCAATATTAAAAGAATTTCGAGTGAATGAATTAAAAATTTACAAAATATTGATATTTTAAATCAAATAAATAATTTACAAAGTAATTGGTATCTTAAATCAAATAAAAAATTTACAAAATAATTGGTATCTAAAATCACATAAAAAATTTGCAAATTTATTGGTATCTTAAATCAAATAAAAAATTTACAAAGTAATTAGTCTCTTAAATCCAATAAAAAATGTACTAAGTGATTAGTATTTTAAATCAAATAAACACTTTACAAATTAATTGGTATCTTAAATCAAGTAAAAAATTTACAAAGTATTGGTATCTTAAATCGAATAAAAAAACTTACGAATTATTGCCATCTTAAATCAAATAAACAAATTGACAAAGTAATTGGTTTCAAATCAAATAAAAAAATTATCTGCATTACCTGCCATCACGAAATATCAATGTAGTTTAGAAAAAGTGGATGTCACAATCTTCAATTTCTACAGCAAAAACGTGGAAAAAAAGGAAAACAGACTTGCACAATAAAAATCGAATTTTTCAATACGTGACCATTCCGTCTGAATCATATTAAGCGAAAAATCGAAGTTAAAAAAGGTCTAGATCATTGGGGAAATGACCATCGTACATTACCAGCACTATTTACTTCCAAAAAAGGTATTTCGAAAAGCTAAACTTTTATCGCTTTGCTTCATATAAATAGAGGCCCTAAAAATAGAGGGACGTACAATTTGTTGAAGTGCAAATAGATCACGTTTTGCCCGGATTTCTTTCCACTAGCATATTCCTTCAAATCTTGATACCAAGTGCCTACAGCATCAAAGCAAAGAAATAAAACTCTGGTTTGAAGTATTTTAAGTTAATCCCTGTATCAAAGCTCCCGTTGCACGTTGTTTGACCAAGAAAGAGATTGTTTCATGCATCAGTTTACAGCCAGAGCTTAACTTTCAGTTTAGATTCTTCAATTCTTCCGTCGCTTTAAACGTTTGTGAGCTCTTAAAATAATCCCTGGATTTCATTTTTTCTATAATTTTTATTTAATGTTTTTGATGTTCTTTTTCTTTTGAGATGTTTTATTGAAAAAGAAGAAAATTGTCCTGGTGTATTCTATAAGAATATTTTTTTTTAGTTTTGTGTAGTTTTTAAAACGGAAACTAGTTTCAATATTATCCATTCACTAATGTATCGATCAATGAGGCGTTTTTATTCCATGTAACTTACTTGGGTTACCCAGCAAAAAAATTCAGCATAAAAACTTTATCAAAATTGCCGAAATTTAATGTTTTATGAAAGGAAACTGCTTGGATTTTTTAAAGATCTGTTAAATTAAAGGTTTTTGTTTGAAACTCTTTCATAAAAATCTGTAAAATCCTTCAAAAACCTTTTAAACAAACCTTCAGTTTTGAGCCATTGAAATTATTGAAATATATAGGATAGCTTCAATATTATCCATTCACTAATGTATCGATCAATGAGGCGTTTTTACTCCATGTAACTTACTTCGGTTACCCAGCAAAAAAAAGTCTACACAAAACATTTATCAAAATTGCTGAAAGTTAATGTTTTATGAAAGGAAACTGCATGGATTTTTAAAAGATCTGTTAAATTAAAGATTTTTGTTTCAAACTCTTTCATAAAAATCTGTACAATCCTTCAAAAAACCTTTTAAACAAACCTTCAGTTTTGAGCCATTGAAATTATTGAAATATATAGGATAGCTTCAATATTATCCATTCACTAATGTATCGATCAATGAGGCGTTTTTACTCCATGTAACTTACTTCGATTACCCAGCAGAAAAAAGTCTACACAAAACATTTATCAAAATTGCTGAAAGTTAATGTTTTATGAAAGGAAACTGCATGGATTTTTTAAAGATCTGTTAAATTAAAGATTTTTGTTTCAAACTCTTTCATAAAAATCTGTACAATCCTTCAAAAAACCTTTTTAACAAACCTTCAGTTTTGAGCCATTGAAATTATTGAAAGTAAAATGCATATTTTTTAAAGGTTCCATGCAGGGAAATTAAAAACTTCAAAAAAAAGCAGTTTTTCCTTTAAATATCATTTATAAAAGTTCAAAAATCTTCAATTTCACAATTTAAACGATGGTTTTATGTTGATCTTTAATGCTATATACAGTCACTGAGCTAAAATAATGTAAACACTGGAGCGAGGACTAAGCATGCGCGACAACTGTACTCTTTTTTGAACAAATGTAGAAAAAAGGTCCTTTCGCATAGGTTTGCGTAAATTTAAAAACTCATTTCTGGCTTTCAAAAATACAATATATGTTAGACATTTAATGTTTTCCATATTTACTTTCTTGCTTACAAGAAAAAGAAGAGAAAAGGCACAGAAAAATCATTTTTAAACCTTTCTGTGAAATTCCCGCATAACCAAAGTAAAATGTTTTCTAAACCTTTCTTCCGAATAGTATGCATCAACGCGGCACTGTTAAAGTACATTGTCGCTTAATAGGAGTCCTCACTCCATCGTCTATATTATTTTAGCTCAGTGGGTACAGTAGCCAATAAAATGTTTGTATTATACATCTCTAACTTAATGCATAGTATCTGTATTTTTAAATCATTATGAAAGCTATTACTCCATCTGAGAATTTTAAAAAGTTAGCATATGGGTCAAGTATTTGAAACTTCTAAAAATCTATTTTTGCCATCAATACACTTCCCATTTTGATTGCAAACACTTCAAATGCTTTTTTTATATATATAAAATATTATAACAACCTATTTCGTAATATTTGGAAAATTATTTTTTTTATTTTTAATTATAAAGCTTTTTTTAATTTCATTTCTAGTTAACTAAGAAGTGTAGAGCAGTATAGTTTGTTAGTACTTCCTTATTATTTACGAAATAGTACTATAATTGACGCTTTTTGGTAAAGTTCAAAACTTCTGTGGCAACGAAGTGAAAATTACAGATGTGCGCAACCATAATTTATGATTTCTTCTTCGTAATGCACTCGTATTTTATTATTTTTTTAAAAATACCAGAAATATGCTGATTAAAAACCAGAAAATGAATCACTTTATTAATAATGTATCATCTAAAAATAGATAATGTAATTATTCCGTTTCATAAATCAAATGTGCTTATTAATTACTCAAAATATATTAATTAAAAACAAAAGAAATGCGATTATTTAAAACTGAAAATATAACTATTAAAACCGAAAAATTTAACTATTAAAAACTGAAGATGTAACTATTGAAAACGGAAAATGTAAGTAATTAAAAATAGAAAGATTATCTAATAATAACGGAAAATGCGCCTATTTATATTGGAAAATATAGTTTATGAAAAGATTTAAAAACATTGGTCATGTTTCAGTATAATTTACCCATTTATTATTGGCATCGTATTCTGGAATAAAATTCAAATCCACTTTCGGCCACATCAAATTAACACCATTTTTTTCCGAACGAGTCTTAAAAAATATTTAAATAAGGTACATATACAACGAGTACTAGGTCAGACTATGAAAAACATTTTTCATTATATGGCTGATAATTAAAAAAAAAAAAATTCATCTGCTCAACATTTCCTGAAATATCACACAGTCTGACTAAAACTAATTGGAGACTCGATGAAAAACTATTCTTCCTAACCAAATAAACTGCCATGAGATAAGTTTCGGCTACCTTCTCCCTAGTTGAAATGAAGCGATCGAAACCCAAGTTTCTTTTGGAGGTACTGCAATTTATCTCAAAGGGAAGGGGGGAAGTGATCTTATCATTTCTGTATTTATCTTGATATTTCGCTTCTTTTTGATCCCATGGTTAGGAAGAACTAAATCACATGAAAAACATATCATCTTGTTTTATGTCTTTTTGAAGAAGTATGATTGGTTTTTTGCTTTGGTATCTACCCTCTTTGCTTTTTTGGATCTGAGTACCTACATTACGTTACCTAGAGAATGATTCGATTTTCAACTCAAATTAAATTTGTCACATTCGTGGTAACGAGGCTTTCCATCTTTGATTATGTGAAACGAACTGCACATATTTTCGTCCTTTGGAAGTACATATTATGTAATGTAAAATTCTTTCGGAATAGGTTTAGATTTTGATATCTTTAGATATGGTTATGCTTACTTTGAAGTCTCTCTACTACTAATAAATATTCGTAGATATATTTAAACATGTATACATACGAAACAGGAGTTTATTCTATTTGATAATTATCAATATAGTTTTAACATTGTTTTTAATAATAGTTTAATAATGGTGTTCAAAAAATTATAATTATTATGACAAATTAAAAACTAAAAAAAAAATTGTAACTGCATAATTTTCTACTTAAATTAAATTTGTTGCATTCGTTGTAAGTAGGCTTTCCATCTTTGATTATGTGAAACGAACTTCACATATTTTCGTCCTTTGGAAGCACAGATTGTCTAATGTAAAATTCTTTCGAAATAGGTTTAGATTTTGATATCTTTAGATATGATTATGCTTACTTTTAAGTCTCTCTACAACTAGTAAATATTCGTAGAGATATTCAAACATGTGTATATCCGAAACATGGCATATGATTTAGTAATTTTCAATATAGTTTTAACATTGTTATAAATAATACAGGGTGCTAATAAATTGTTAGACTATGGTCATTGTTTGGCTGTATTATATTTCGATGAATTGGCATAATAAAAATTATTTTTCCGAACTACTTCACTTATATTTTAAACTAGTCGCTTAGCTTTAATAGCAACAAACAAAGTAGTTAAAGTATGTCAAAAGGAATGGTTTATTATGTGTAGTTAAATAGCCCAACAATTTGTGACAACTCTGTACTTATGTGTATTGAAAATAAAAAATTTAAATAGTGAGAATATTTTATGATTTATATATATTACAATTAGTAAATTATTAATCATAAATTAATGTACATTTCATTATTAATCTACGTTGTATTGTGAAATACTGTATAGCTATAAATAGGGTGGTCACAAATTTTTGGGCGATGGCCATTGTTTGTCTGCATTACATTTTGCTGATTCTCATAATATAACATTATGTATGCTCAACTCTGATATTTAAAACAAGTCGCTTAGCTTTAGTAGCAACAAAGTAGTTAAAATATAGCAAAACGAATGGTCTGTTATGGTTGGGTGATGGTCATTCTTGGTAGTAGTACCCTGTAGTATACAAGAAAATAAAAGATTTTAATATAATGTTATATATAATGCAACTTTTGTATTGCGTTTCGAGAAATATCGAGCTGTAGGATTTCCGTATACTCCCCCAAACTTTCCTTATTCATCTAAAACCCCATTCACCCAATCCGACTTCGTGTAATTGTAACGTGCAGGCTGGTCATTACAGAAGTTGCGGACACGCAACTTCGCATTGATATTCCGCAGAGCAGTCGCGCACGCTCTGTTACTAAAGGAACTTACCCAATTCAACTTTTGCATGACTTCTCCCATTTAGAAACAGCATTCGTTCGCTTTACGAAGCTTCTTTAGAAATGTCTTTGCAGATTACTTAGTCTTCTCAGCCTTTTCAATTATTAATAAGGTATTATACTAGCTACTGGTGGTATACTTTGAAACAAAAGAAAAGAATCTGGAATTGAAATGACGTATTTTTGCGTTGCGAATGAGAAATGTAATCTAAAAATCTTGGAGCTTTTTGTACTGTATAAATGTAGGAGTAGAATTGTGTTAAAGTCGTATATTTTTTGCAGTGTTTTTAGTTTTCGCTATTTAGTGACTAGTGTCTTGTGCGTGTTTATATGATTTAATATTTGCTAGTTTTCTTTGGTTATAAGTTTTTTTAATGCATAAAAATTACTGGAGTACATGGGACGAGGTATTAGGGCCTATTCTAACTTGAATTCGTGGTTTAATTGGACAGTTGTAAATTAAAAGGAACTGTCATAAATTTAAAAGGGACAGTCCTGAAAGTTAACAAATAAGTGTTAGAATTTTAAAAAAAAACATGTAATTGGATTTCAGAAATCAATTTCATTATGGAAATATGAATCCTAATTATCTTATTAAATAATAAGATAATTCGTAATTTCTTAACAAAGACGGGTTAAATAAAAGTATATTTACGCCTTCTATTAGATGTCATATGCATGAGATACAGACGACACCAGTGATATTGAGCATCAATTCAATGGAATTGCATAGAAGCTTGTAAAATTAAAAAAACATTAAACTAGTAAAAACGAAAATAAATTATAAGCTTAAAAAACGCTTTGTATGAGGCTTGTTTTTTATTGCTGAATTTTAAAGTTGCAATCATAGTCGCGCAATTGCAAATTTTCCGAGAAACTGGTTAATCATATTTTTTTTTCAAAATATCGAGCAATCGTAAATTTTCAGAGTAATTGGGTAATCGTAAATTTTCCGAGAAATCGGGTTGTCGTAAATTTTAAGGGCAATGGGGCAGTTAAATTTTTCTTATTTTAAGCCCTGTGAGACATCAAGGTTAAGATCTAAATAAAACGTTCCGAAGGGGGCAGTCGTTCAATTTCGGCGCATTAGGAATTTCTTGACAGCGATATTTAGATGTTCTTACGACTGATGTTAATAAAATTCATTCAGGAATTACCTATATAATTCAAAAGTTTGAAAACAATTCAATTCCTATGTATACTTTTTGTTTCGAATAGGTTGAGGATTCATCGCTTTATGCCAGATTAGGGTCATATAAATTATGTATATCCGCGCTTAATAATTCAGATAAAATTATGTTTTAATTCAGATATATTGATAAAGAAATTGTTGGAAATGTTTCACTTGGGAACCTTTTGAAAGTCCCGTTATTTCACTGTAAAAAAAAGTACTAAAAATGAGTACTTGTACTACTCGTTTTTTCTTTGAGTACAATTGTACCGTAAATGAGCGATGGTGTACTCAAATTTAAGTAACAGTACTTTCTCAAAAATTACCAGTGGGATTTAATATTGCTAATCTCAGCTTCTGTTCAAGCCTTAACAAAGCGACTTGACAAACTTAAAATAGTTGTTCAGAAGATAGTCTACCACATTATTTGATGTCTTTGATATCAATTGCTTAAATGAAAACTGAATTATTACAACTCAATTATGTTACTTATCATTGTGTATATATATATATATATATATATATATATATATATATATATATATATATATATATATATATATATATATATATATATATATATATATATATATATATATTTTTATATATATATATGTATGTATGTATGTATATGTATATATATATATATATATATATATATGTACATATGTATGTATGTATGTATATATACATACATACATACATACATACATACATACATATATAAACTGGAAATTTAATCATTTTTTTTAGTGTACAAGTGAAATTGGGATACACTATTTTATGTGGATTTCCAATACTATGTACTAGGTTTTGGTGGAGGATACTAAAAAGTTGTGTCACACGAAATAATTTTACCTCTACATATAGAAAAGCCCTATAAATAATTCTTAGCCCTAGAGGAATGGGAAAAGAAACTAGACTCATCACATCGTAATTTCATTTGTGTTGTGCCCTATAGTACCCAGGGACTGATCTTCCGCGTTCGAACTGAAAAATAGTTTTTCTCTTTTATTCCTGTGGGTATGTTAGTTTTGCTTTACTTTAATGGTGTATATGTCACGCTTCATCAAGAAGATCATTTAATTCTTGCTTTCTTTTTTATTTATTCTGTACCACAGAAAGAACAAATAGAACAGTTACAATTTTACATTTTAAAGTATGTTTATCCTTGTGTACAAAAGTTAAAAGATAGGATAACTGTGGTACTGATCAGACTACTTGAATTCAATTTTGTATTTATGTTATCTACGGAAATTACATACAAGTGTTAGTTTTTTTTGTGTGCGTTTGCTTTTTTTTTAAATATTTGAGAATTGTTAAAAGATAGGCAACTAAGAAGGTTACAAATACATTTTTTAATGTAAAAGTTTTGGAAAAAGAAGTTTAAAAACTATTTGTTTGTTTAGTAAATAATTTAAACATACGGATTGCAAAACGAATATAAAATAATATATATGTTACCGTGAAAACCCGAAATCAGTCAATTCCCGAATTTCCTAGTTAGAACTAGTACATATACATTTTTAGGAAAGTTATTTAGTTTGAATAAACTTTATAATTAACTAAAGATTTTTCAACTTATTCTACAATTATGTAATCTTAAATAAACTATAGGTGGCGACACTGTTAAGTTTGAAAATTTCAAAGCGATTATAGGGCGTATACAAAACAAAAAAATTTCACAAGTACAACATGCCTTTCGTCTATTTATGCGAGGGAAAAGTTGGCTTCTTTCAACAGATGGCTCTTTAAATGTTGCTTATACCAACAAAACACAGTAGGGAGTATGTTGTATTCTTTATAACTCCCTACAATGCAGAGAGTATGAGAATTTGTATATATAGCTAAAAAAAATAAACTGAATAGAGAAGAAATACACACGACATTTCTTAGGGAAGTATTTAGGCTTCACTGAATAATATATCTACGATGAATTTAAGCGTCCCCTTGACAGGGCCAAATAGAGTGGAAGAGTTCATGTTAGTGATGTGAAATGTTACTTTGAGTCCGCTTTGTAGCCTTTTCGAACTTTTCTTCACTGGCTCGGAAGGCATTTTGAAGTTTATTTAAGGACATTCTTTCTCAATGTCTCCAGTTGAAAATTGGATCAGCTCTGTGGAATTTTAATACGTGTTACTTATTCTTTGTAAGTTTATATTTCTTAGCAGATTAAAAAAATTAAAACTTTAATTTATATTATTAGACTTCAATGTATACTATTATACTTCAAGTTATATATTATTTGACTTCAATTTATATTATTAAACATTAATTTATTTTTTTAGAATGCAATATATACTATTAGACTTCAAGTTATATTATTTGACTTCAATTTATATTATTAGAATTGAACTTATATTATTAAACTTCAATTTATATTATTATAATTCAATATATACTATTAGACTTCAAGTTATATTATTTGACTTCAATTTATATTATTATAATTGAACTTATATTATTATAATTGAACTTATATTATTATAATTGAACTTATATTATTATAATTGAACTTATATTATTATAATTGAACTTATATTATTATAATTGAACTTATATTATTATAATTGAACTTATATTATTATAATTGAACTTATATTATTATAATTGAACTTATATTATTATAATTGAACTTATATTATTATAATTGAACTTATATTATTATAATTGAACTTATATTAATTAACTTCAATTTATATTATTATAATTAAATATATACTATTAGACTTCAAGTTATATTATTTGACTTCAATTTATATTATTATAATTGAACTTATATTATTATAATTGAACTTATATTATTATAATTGAACTTATATTATTATAATTGAACTTATATTATTATAATTGAACTTATATTAATTAACTTCAATTTATATTATTATAATTAAATATATACTATTAGACTTCAAGTTATATTATTTGACTTCAATTTATATTATTATAATTGAACTTATATTATTATAATTGAACTTATATTATTATAATTGAACTTATATTAATTAACTTCAATTTATATTATTATAATTAAATATATACTATTAGACTTCAAGTTATATTATTTGACTTCAATTTATATTATTATAATTGAACTTATATTATTATAATTGAACTTATATTATTATAATTGAACTTATATTATTATAATTGAACTTATATTATTATAATTGAACTTATATTATTATAATTGAACTTATATTAATTAACTTCAATTTATATTATTATAATTAAATATATACTATTAGACTTCAAGTTATATTATTTGACTTCAATTTATATTATTAGACTTGAACTTATATTATTAAAATTCAATTTATATTATTAGACTTCAATTTAAAACAATATACTTCAATTTATATTCTTGTACGTCAAATTATATTATTAAAAACTTCAATGGATGTTATTAAACACTTTACTTCAAGTCTTTAATAACATCCGTTTAATTCCTTAATAATATCAATTAATGTATAATTATCTATCTTAGAGGAAAATTAATATTCTTAAATATTTAACTGCATATAATTATAGTCATCATTTACATAAATAAAGAATTATTTACATAATTAAAATCATCATATACATAATTAAAAACTTCATTTGCTGTTATTACAGACTATGATTTATACGATTTTGCCAAATAACCGAACAAATATCATAACGTTCTTCAAAATAGATAGTTCCCAAATAAACAGTTCCCATATTTTAGTTTAATAATTCACAAGATATCCCTTAAATGCACGTTTTTTAATTGTTAATTTTTTAATAAAGTTTTCATGTTTTAACAATGCAATTAAATAATAGAAAAAAGGCTATCGTTTACTTACTCTAAATAATTATAAATTTGTAACTTGTGACTTACAACTCACGCATTTAGAATCAAAATTAGAGATCCGGGTTCTCATATACATTTGTAATCATCTAAGTAACACATTAATTCAATTATTAATCCATTAGAAAGCCCAAAATCCTTAAGATAATTTATGTAACTATTGAATTAAATTATACATTAAACTAACATTACGTCAATTCCTTTGCATGATTTTTTTTATAACCATTACATGAAAGCGACGTAAAAAATAAACAACCCTTGCCCACTTTCAAATACACTAATGTATATTCCCGACGTCATGGGAAATATTGTTCATTTCATGGTAGGAACCACATTGCACTAGTTTTCTGAAGGACCCATTCATCATACTTGGGCAATTCTATATCCATGAGATGACACGAAAGAATTCCGCAGTAATAATTCCGAGATGAAAGAACCAACATTCCATTGTTCATTTGCGATGGAAGTTGGACCTGACACATTCCAATAGCATCAGTCGAGTCCTATTGCTCGGGTAAGTGGACTTACGTTGCATAGGAGAAATTATTATTCCACTTACCCTAACATTTCAAGACAAACAAGCTACCCTTAATAGCATATTTTTACATTTCAAGACAAACAAGCAACCCTTAATAGCATATTTTTTTTTAAGTTTAAAAAAATTATTTTCATGTGAAAGCGTTTATTATTTTATAGCGTTTATTATTATATAGCGTTTATTATTATATAGCGTTTATTATTATATAGCGTTTATTATTATATAGCGTTTATTATTATATAACGTTTATTATTATATGGCGTTTGTTATTATATAGTTTTTATTGTTATATAGCGTTTATTATATAAAGGATAATCATAATACGTATTAGTTGTAATAGATAATCCGTTACATGAATTTTGGTTGTGGATAAACCGTTACATGAATTTTGATGCGCATTAGTTGTAATGGATAATGCTTTAAATGAATTTTGATGCGTATTAGTTGTGGATAATCCTTTACATGAATTTTGATGCGTATTAGTTGCAATGGATGATCCTTTACGTGAATTTTGATGCGTATTAGTTGTAATGGATAAGCCGTTACATGAATTTTGATGCGTATTAGTTGTAATGGTAAACTGAGTTGCATGCAACTGAACTATTTAATTGCATGCAACTGGAAGAGAGAAATTTATAAACTTATTGAGCAGCTTTTAATTGCACAAAATATTCTTTAGCTTGCTACCGTGCCCACAACTTTGGAAAATAATCGACAGTTTGATTGGTGTTTTATGGATTGTGGTAATACGAGTTAGGTGATTTTTCAGCTGCTCTTTGGCAATTGAAGAATATGAGATCTGGCAACCTTGTGTTGAAAGCAATTAAGTTAACCAGAGTTATTTATTTATTTAGATGCTCAGCAGTTGATTAAAAGTTACAGATCAATTGTTGCTAGTGCACGGTTAGCCTAAGGGAGACTGTAAAATACGAAATTGATGAGACCATGTAAATTTGATGATTATTTGCAAGATATCAATTTAAATTAATTGGTACATTTAAACGGAATTATATTGAAATTTTTATTTTAATTCTATAACACCGTTATATGTATTTAAATTTAACTCTCAAAATAATCAAATAGAACAAAAGAGTCTGCTCTTATTTTATAAAGTTTCTAATAGCTTTCAAAATATGATTATCCCCAAACTGTAAAACCGCTGTGTTTAAGGCGTAAAAGGCGTATCAATATGAAATTTTTACACTCATTAAAAAAAACTAAAAACGCACGGTTCTTGCAATAGCTCGTTAAGTTTAATCAATTTGAATTTTTTAATTTAATTCTATAACATCAATTATAGATTTAAATTTAACTTACAAAATAAACAAATAGGACAAAAGAATTTGCTGTTATTTTTTTAAAGTTCAGAATAACTTTCAAAATATGTTTCTTCCCAAACTGTAAAACCGCTGTGTTTACGGGATAAAAGGCGTATCATTATGACATTTTTACACTCATTAAAATAACTAAACGCACGATTTTTGCAATAAATCATATCAATATCTCGTTAAGATTAATTTAATCAATTTGAATTTTTTAATTTAATTCTATAACATTAATTATAGATAATTTAAATCACAAAATAAACAAATAGAACAAAAGAGTCTGCTCTTATTTTTTAAAGTTTCGAATAACTTTCAAAATATGTTTCTCCCCAAACTGTAAAACCGCTGTGTTTACGGGATAAAAGGCGTATCAATATGACATTTTTACACTCATTAAAAAAACTAAACGCACGATTTTTGCAATAAATCATATCAATAGCTCGTTAAGATTAATCAATTTGAATTTTTTAATTTAATTCTATAACATCAATTATAGATTTAAATTTAATTTACAAAATAAACAAATAGGACAAAAGAATTTGCTGTTATTTATTTTTTAAAGTTTCGAATAACTTTCAAAATAGGTTTCTCCCTAAACTGTAAAACCGCTGTGTTTACGGGATAAAAGGCGTATCAATATGAAATTTTTACACTCATTAAAAAAAACTAAACGCACGGTTCTTGCAATAATTCATATTAATAGCTCGTTAAGTACAATTAGCAGGGGGGGAGCATTTCGTATCCTTTTTATGGTTCGTAACCGTCTTCAAAAAGAAAAGTTCGGGTTTTTGTTGCTTTTCTGGGCAACGAGGCAATTTGCCTAAATAAAGAAAACAAAAATTAATGTGCTTTGGGCGTCAAAAGAACACAAAAAATAAAAAAACACAAAATATATCGATCTCTCTATTCGCTAATGGGTCTGGGATTTCAAACTTTTTCTTAAAAATTTTTTGTCCTTTCATTGGTACCGACAACAAACCATTTTTCAAGGTAAATATGCTTCAGCAGTCGTGAAAACAAGTTTATGCTGGGTGGCTCTTTTTACAGGCTCAAATATCGCCATGTGCGATATTCAATTCATTAAGCAACAGTTTTCAGTTTAAAATAGTTTCCCTTGAGATAGTTTTGGAATTCTTCCTGAAAAGTTTTTTTTAAGTGGTTTTCTGTATCCCAGACTGATAGATGAGTGTAGTAGTTAATAATAAACTATTTTTAAATTTATTAATCGATAGTATTTCTTTTTTAACTAAAATAATGGTATAGAGGCTCGTTATGCGTGTGTTGCGGTGAACAAAAATAGGGAATTATTTGTCAATGGGGAACAAAAATGGGGAATTATTTGTTAATGGGGAACGAAAATGGGGAATTAAGGCAGTGCAACTGCAATACTATTAATTCAATTGGAATAAATGTTGTTTACATGTGATTAACAAGATTCAATCTCAATATATTCTGCATTTAGTATATTTTTTTATGAAAAAAGTAGTTTTGTAACCATTTGCTTTTGGACAATAAATTCGCATGGTACGCTTTTCTAAATCAGTTTTAAAAATACAATCACCAATTTTTTTTGTAGAATTCATTGTAATTAAACAACTGAACCTAATTTTAATTTTGGTTTTTGACTAAAAAAAATATTATCAGGTTTTTTTACACCTTTTATAAAAATTCAAATATTGAAGATGTCATGTTAAACGATAGATATGGATGACATATAGAATGTTATTTCAACAATTTTATTCTGAGCCTATCTGTCCCACCTACACTAGAAAAGATATTTAGCCTATATTTGAATTTTTAAATATTAAAAATATTAAATGCTAATCCACTTTTTCGAGATTGCTTGAATTTTTTCTGATATAAAATTATAAATCAAAATTTTAAAATGTTTTCAAATGTATCTAATTTAACTTCACTTATTGAAAATATACCATCTCTTCTGAAATATTCCGATTTTAATTAATATACCATACCGTTTAAATATACCATTCTACTTAAATATACCATACAATTTAAATAAACCATCTTTCCGAAATCCTCTTTGAAATCCAATTCACATTTTAGTGAAAATATTTGTATTTTTTCTTCATTTTTACAAAAAGAAAATTATTTTTATATGAACAATATTTCAGTTTTGACAGTTTTTCGTGATCTAATCTAAAACGCTTTTAATGCATATAGCTACTTTTGTATCCGGACTACTCAAGTATAAAATTATTTTCCCTGCGTACTTTTTCAATTGACATAAATGGCAAGTTTGTTCGCACTAATCACAGCATATGTTGCATAGATTTTAATAAAGTTTAAAATAGTAAATCAGAAGGCTTTCCACTTTATTTTGTGCCAATATATAAAAAAAAACTGAGTTAGTACCACATATTTCCATTACGTCCCATTATTTATCCTATTTATTTTTTTTAATTTTCCTGTACATAACTTTATACAAAAAGCAATTATTTTAATATTTTTTAATCTTAAGAGATCCTATAATACTTCCATCCCATATATTTTTCCCGAAAACCCAGATTTTCCAGAAAAAAAATTACAATTTGAAGAACCACTAAAACCGAAAAATGGATACATTTTTCTATGTACTTCTTTCAACATAGAACGAATATATTCATTCCGAAAAAAAACTGCTAAACATCCTAACAGAATTACACTTAAAAAACAATAAATGGAGCAAAACATGTATACAAATCGAATCATATTTCATTTTATTCAAATGCCTGCTCACATCATCGCTGTAAACACATTTGAATTGTTTTATAACTCATCTGCATACCCTTTTCAAATGTCCAAAACTATTTGAAAACAGTTTTGCAATCCTATAGATCGATCCTTCTATTTCAGGGTTCCAATCCTCCCAACAAAGACAGTTTTAAAATTCGAGATTCAATCATTTTATTCCAGTGGCGTATTATTTCTGCAGGGGCGTATAGGGAATACAGGGGAATGTCTGCAATTTACATCGATGTGCACATTGCAAGGACATCAGCGGCAGTCGTTTATTGGATTACATCCCCCCCCCTTGCCCCCCCGATTGATTATATCCATTAGGGAGTTAAACACCCGGTTGTATAAAGGTCCGTATACATTTGGTAGACAAATGTTGATCGGATGTTGAATTGTTTTGTGTAGTCTTTGCTTTCATAAATGATATGAGGACAGGGCTTCGCGAAATATAGGTGATTATTCAATGGGGAGGTGTAATGATATTTTAGAAAAACAGAGATTGTGTCTACTGTCTATTTTGAAATATTAATAAATATCAAGTTATTTAGAATTGTTGGGCCGATTTTGAAATTAGATATTTTCGAAATTTTACCCAGAGGACTGGATTGGCGACTCTGAGTCATTAGAATAACGATCTGTTCTTTTTTTGTCTGTTCTTTAAATAGAACGATAACTGTATGTTCTCGAACTAAAAAAATATTTTCTTCCGTCAGCCTGTTCTTTATCTAACTCCGTTTAAAAGAATAACATCACTTGGGTATCAATATATTTGACCGGGTGTTAGCAAGGTCTCTGTTGTCTGTCTGTCTGTCTGTCTGTCTGTCTGTCTGTCTGTCTGTCTGTCTGTCTGTCTGTCTGTCTGTCTGTCTGTCTGCCTGTCTGTCTGTCTGTCTGTCTGTCTGTCTGTCTGTCTGTCTGTCTGTCTGTCTGTCTGTCTGTCTGTCTGTTTGTTTGTTTGTTTGTTTGTTTGTTTGTTTGTTTGTTTGTTTGTTTGTTTGTTTGTTTGTTTGTTTGTTTGTTTGTTTGTTTGTTTGTTTGTTTGTTTGTTTGTTTGTTTGTTTGTTTGTTTGTTTGTTTGTTTGTTTGTTTGTTTGTTTGTTTGTTTGTTTGTTTTTTTGCTACGCCAAATCACGTTGTTCGGTTTCCTTTCAATTTAGCATGAATGTTGCTTGAAGTCATTAAAATCACCTTGTAAGGTTTTTTTTTATCATGAGGTCTACTGTTCCCAGAACAACTGGTTTATTAACCTTTTTGTACTCGAGTGTCGCCTTTAAGGCACCAAAATAACGACGCGCTATTTTTTGTTCTCTGTGTTTCAAAATGAAAAAGAACAACATATTCTTGAGTTTACGATGTTATTCTCTCACAAACTTTAATAGAAATTCTTTTTGTCACCTATAAAATGGCCTCAGATCATCTAGAAGACTTATACATAGCCTTAGGGTCATGGTTCAAATATCCACTTTGAGAATGTAGCTAACTCGAAATTGGAGGGTTGCCAGTTACGTTCCTCGGTATGCGTTAAAACAATCATCCGATGTATATTGCGGACTGGTGAACGTTAATTCTGTCGTGATCCAAACGTTCTCACTCCTAATCAGATTCGTGGGGTGCCAGCTCAAGTGTTGTTTACATCTTCTGACTACAATTCAGGATTAGTTGTCAGTACACTGTTAAAAATAGGTACTTAAAAATAAGTAAAATGTACTGATTTTTTATTAAATTCGATTCTTATCATAGCTCCGAATATAATAAGTTTCATTTTTGAAAAATCCATGCACTCAAAAATGTGTAAAATGAATAAAAACAAAAGAATGGGAAATAAGATAATTGAGTCGTAATAACTCAGTTTCAATTTAAACAATCGACATCAAATAGTGTGGAGAACTATCTTCTGAACAAATATTTTAAATTTGTCAGGTCGCTTTGTTAAGATGGCTTAAACAGAAGCTGATATTAGCAATATTTGCTCATTTCTGCGAAAGTACTATTACTTAAATTTGAATACGTCATCGCTCATTTACGATGCAATTGTACTCAAAGAAAAACGAGTACACCCATGTACTCATTTTTAAGCACATTCTTTTACAGTGAATTCCCGGGTCTTTCCTTTGGGATAGATCCCGATCCGTCGACAATAATAAAGCTCTTGTATTTCAACCAACCACGAAATACAACAAACAAACACCACCCCCTGAAAATGAATCCATTTGCATTACAAGAGAAGCTCTACAGAGAAAAGAGTGGAACTCCATTATCAGTACTCATTATCGTCGGGTGCAGAAACGAAGGTTTGCTTCGGCAACGTCTGCCAGAAGAACGTTGATCGTACAAGAAAAAGCAAGTACACAATGCGAAATCATTGGTTGCCGCCACATAAATTAATGATGTATCTATCACGTCATACACAGAACCGCTGTTTCTTTTGTCCCAAAAGATAAGTGGATGTCAATAAACATCGTACAATTTGTCTACGGCATCTCAGTGCTAAAAGAGACATTGAATAATGGATAGCTTCTACAACTAATACTAGCGAAGTCGTGTTAATTTTTTTACTTTAATTAGAATTTAACGTAATTAGTGTTTTGAGGTGAAGAATATAACTAAAAAATCATAAAATATTTTATGTATGAGTGTATAAGTCACCATATACACTCATATAATAAACATAACATAAAATAACCATACAAGTTACGGACTTTGTATGGTTATTTTGTTAAAGGAAATAAATATATGATGATCATGTTAAAGGACTATTTTAAAAAGTAACACAAAAACAGGGTTTACATAATTTTTTATTGACTAAAACTCAATAACAAATTTATTATTTAATATTTTTTTACACTGTTAAATAAAAATTTATTAACATACCTTTTTGGGATATCACTTACGGACTAATCTATAACTTTCTACAAATTGCTTTGATATTTTATATTTACGTGAAATTTACTTACTTGCGAATGCTTGCCAAATAATAAAAAATACTAAAATAAGATGGCTAAGAAAAGCATTTCAGGTAGAGTAATTTAAATGAATGTGCAATTATAAAATAAAATCGGAAAAATAGGATTTTCGGTGGCTGGTGCTGTGTACCCAGAAAAAAGAATTTCTCAAATCAGAAAAATTCAGTTTATTTGTTTCAGTTAATTTCGATTTTTTTGTTAATTTAGATTTTTCAGTTAATTCATATTTTAAATTAATATATATTTTCATTTAATTACTTACAGAAAAGAAAGGTTTATAGTCACAATTTTCGGATTTTTTTTTTAAATAGAGGACATAGTAATAGTTTTTAGAAAATTGCTGAAATATGTTTTTTTTAAATCTCTTAATGAATTAACACAGGCATATTATTTATATAAAGGGGTCGAAAAATTCCAGTTTATATAAATTTAAGTCTAATTTACATATCGATTATTAAATTTTTATTCAATTTTTCCTTAGTGAAAGCATTTAAAAAAATAATAATAATGAATAAAATAATAATAAATAAATATTAATAAATAAATAATAATAATAAATAAATAATAATAAATAAATAAATAATAACAAATAAATAAAAATAATAATTATAATAAATTACAAAAAATTATTATATAAATAATAATAAATAAATAATAACAAATAAATAAAAATAATGATTATAATAAATAACAAAAAATTATTATATAAATAATAATCATAATTTAATATGTATAACATATAAAAATATACAAGTGAGAATCGATAAAAATTTCCCATTGGAAGTCGGTTAAAAATAACTTTTCAAAATCCATTTCATTCCATTTTTTTTTTCGCATCCTGCACACCCTGAAGTTTATTTTGTAAATATCTACAGAAACATATTGCTAAGCAGTATATTACACGTACAACGACTAAACATTTTAAACAGTATAAAAACCATAAAACTTGGTTTATTTAGTTCATTTCGCCATTTTCATTAATATTAAATAATAAATTTAAATAAGAGAATCTAAGTATTGCATTTGGGCCTTGACTGCAATGAAGACTATAAAGTCCTTTAAACATCTCAATCCTTTCAGCAACCACTCACTCCCCTTAACGCTTCTATCAAATTAAAGGACTTCAAGTTATTAGACCCTTAATTGATTTCACGCTCGGCAATACATTCCACGTAATAAATGAGAGTGCAGCCGTTTAATTAAACAACAATCACTGGAGGAAATTGGAAACTACGGGATTCCCAATAGTTCGGTATCTTACAGCACTTGCGCATTAACAAAGAGCCTGTAAAGACTTAAGCGGGGGCTTCATTGATTTCGCCGTAAATGGCCAAGCAAGTACTCAAAGGTAGGATCCGGAATACATGGTAGTGATAAAAGCTAAGTAATGTAAGTCACTAGCATGAGTTCTGGTGAAATTAGGAACGTATTACTAAAAATTATTATCATGTTTTTTCAGAATGTCAATTTTTTTAATTTGTTAATTCCTTATACTTACGTATTCTGATTACATTTGGCACAAAATTATTACACAAATATCATTAATTTAAAAAAATATATTGTTTTTTAATAATAAAGATCTCTTTTATGGGTCTTACACGCGATGAATATTAACATGTGAGGTTCAAAAAAAGGTATTTCCCGGATCGTAATTTTGCCTCATAAATAATAATGTTTTTTTTTTTTTTAAATGAAATTAAAAATAATTCGTTTCTAAGTAGATTTTAAACGACCCGTTGTTAGTGCTGCCACCTATGAAGAGAACTGATAAGCCTTTTTGCTAATAAGAATTTAAAAAATCGCTTCCAAAGGATGGAAGGGGGATTGTTTATGTGAGAATTCTCACTACGGGCATAATGGTATATTTAAAAACTTTAATATATGTAGAGTTTAATAATTTAAAAACTTTGTTTATATACTAAAGCGGCCTTACAATTACTATTTTTAGCCTATATCCAAAAAATAAAATATTTAGATACTGCGTATTATTCTAGTTTCGGCAGTACCAAATATAGTTAACAAAAATGGACAAAAGGTGTTTTAAGATACGCATCATATATGTTATAATAGATGTGGATTTAAATTTTACAAAAACAAACGTTGGTTAATTTATTTAACAGATCATTATTATCAATCACTGTCATAATCGGATTTAGTTTTTAAATATGCATTCATCGAGAATTTTCAAGAGTTGATAAATTAATTTGTATAAAACCAGTATGTCGTAATAGGTATTTTGTTAATTATATTTACAATAAATATTTCCGCGGTTAATTTTTAATACGTTAAGATATAATTGAAATATGCGTAAAAATTTCGTAAGGGGTCAAAAAGCTACGAAAGCCACTAAATACCTTTGTAAGCTACCTTATTCAAAAGTCGCTGTGAATTCACCATCTAAAACTACATCAAAAAATTTAAAAACAACAAACATCTTGAAAATTTAAATCAAATCAATTCTGTAGTTTTAAATAAAACCACGCATAGTTGAAGAGCAAAGTTGTTGTTTTTACAAAAACTTTATAAAAAGTTTCTGACACTTAAATTTTGAATATTAAAAATTGTAGCATATTATTCCAAATTTTAAATTTTTAAAACAAACATCTAGAAAATTTCAGTCAAATCGATTCTGTAGTTTTAAATAATACCACTCATTGTTGAAGAGTAAGGTTGTTGTTTTTTGCGTAAACTTTATCAAAAAGTTTCTGACATTTAGATTTTGAATATTAACAGTTGTAAAATATTAATATAAATTTAAAAACCATATTAAAAATTTTAAAACAAATATCCAAAAAATTTAAGTAAAACCGATTCGGTAGTTTTAAATAAAACAACGCATAGTTGAAGAGTAAGGATGTTGTTTTTTACAAAAACTTTATCAAAAAGTTTCTGACACTTGGATTTTGAATATTAAAAGTGGTAGCATATTATTCCAAATTTAAAAATTTGAAAACAAACATCTAGAAAATTTCTGTCAAATCGATTCTTATACATATTTTTCTTATAAATAATACCACTCATAAGAGTAAGGTTGTTGTTTTTACAAAAAGTTTCTGACATTTGGATTTTGAATATTAACAGTGGTAACATATTACTCCAAATTTAAAAATTTAAAACCACATTAAAAATTTAAAAACAAACATCTAGAAAATTTAAGTAAAGCCGATTCGGTAGTTTTAAATAAAACCACGCATAGTTGAAGAGTAAGGATGTTGTTTTTACAAAAACTTTATCAAAAAGTTTCTGACACTTGGATTTTGAATATTAAAAGTGGTAGCATATTATTCCAAATTTAAAAATTTTAAAATAAACATCTAGAAAATTTCTTTCAAATCGGTTCTGTAGTTTTAAATAATACCACTCATAGTTGAAGAGTAAGGTTGTTGTTTTTACAAAAAGTTTCTGACATTTGGATTTTGAATATTAACAGTGGTAACATATTACTACAAATTTAAAAATTTAAAACTACATTAAAAATTTAAAAACAAACATCTAGAAAATTTAAGTAAAGCCGATTCGGTAGTTTTAAATAAAACCACGCATAGTTGAAGAGTAAGGATGTTGTTTTTACAAAAACTTTATCAAAAAGTTTCTGACACTTGGATTTTGAATATTAAAAGTGGTAGCATATTATTCAAAATTTAAAAATTTTAAACAAACATCTAGAAAATTTCTTTCAAATCGATTCTGTAGTTTTAAATAATACCACTCATAGTTGAAGAGTAAGGTTGTTGTTTTTACAAAAAGTTTCTGACATTTGGATTTTGAATATTAACAGTGGTAACATATTACTACAAATTTAAAAATTTAAAACCACATTAAAAATTTAAAAACAAACATCTAGAAAATTTAAGTAAAACCGATTCGGTAGTTTTAAATAAAACAACGCATAGTTGAAGAGTAAGGATGTTGTTTTTTACAAAAACTTTATAAAAAAGTTTCTGACATTTCGATTTTGAATATTAAAAAAAAGTTGCAGCATATTTCCAAAAAAAATTTTATTAAAAAAATAATAACTGATCTCTTAGAAAAAAAATAGATAAAGCAATTGTATAAGAGTAATATCCCACCATTTCCAACTTCCGATGAACGTGAGTTCCTTATTAAAGGGATATTACCGATATCGCTTTAAGTATCCCCCAAGATTCATATGTTATGGCGCTTATTTATCATGAAGTGTAATGGCCATCGAATATTTTTTGATACCTTCAAGAATGCCTCATATTCAGGTAACCAATTAAAAAGTTCATTAATAGAAAATACAGTAGACTCTCGATAACTCGAACGTCGATAACTCGAATTTTTCGATATCTCGAAAAAAATAGATTTCCCTGCACCTTCATTACTTATTTAATGTAATTTTATCTCTTTAATTCGAAGTTTTTCGTCGTTAATTTCGATAACTCGAAGTTTCCTCACAACTCAAAATTTTGTTTTCCTCTCAAAACTACGTATTTTGAAGAACCTTTAGCATATATGTAATTGCCACGTTCTTATTTATCAGTTCTCTTTCTTATTGTGCGTTATTGAAAGGGTATACGTACAATGGATTTTTACCTGTGCCTCACCCTTTTGTTTGAATGTCGCCAGACTGTATTCCCTGAGCTGTATCAGATTACCGACCGTCCAGAAAGCAACTCACTTAAAATATGAAAACGACACTCGACCTCATTTTTGTTTAGGCAATGCACTCTCTATAGCAGCATTTGATGAGAAATCGCTCTCAGAAGAAGAATGATAATGAAGAATGCTAACCTCCTCCAAAGATAACTTTGTAAGAGGCTCTATCTTCTATAAAAACTATGCGTGCATTCATTGAATCGAGGCCGGAAATGAAAACATCAGAGACATTTCAAGCAATCGTGCATTTGGAAAATATAATTGATTTCGAAAAAACACAGAAATACTCACCAAAATATTTTGGATAGATATGTTAAATAAAGTCGTGTAAGTATACTAGTATTTATTTTTACCAAAACAGCCTTTTCATAGGATTTTCGATAACTCGAATTTTCGATATCCCGAATTTTTATACACTTCCCTTCGAGTTCGAGATAACGAGAGTTGTCTGTACAAATTTATAATTTAAGAGTAGATTAAAGAATTGTAATTGATTAATAATTTATTATTATAATAATAGCTCAATTTTAAATTGAAAAAAAAGTCACTAAAAATAAAGAAAGACGTGTTTATTAAGACATCCGCAGGGTTTAAGGAGTGTAGCGTCAAATTTAATTAAGTGGTACCATTTTGGATTCCGGAAACTCGCTTTCACGTTTTCTATGTTGTGTCATGAACGACGTTGGCGAGCATCAGACGAGAGTGAAGTATATCTACCGGACCAATACTGGTTCTCGGCTTATATTTTCCGAGCGTTAAGGGTTAATGACTTAACGCTTCGAAACCATAAAAAAATAAATACGTAAACTTTCACTAAAATTAAATGCTCGGAGGGTTGCAAGTTCAAGTCTCGCCAAACATCCGCTGTGTAGAGGGGGCTCGTGATCTGGGAGTTTGGAGAGTAGGGTGCCAATCAGGTGTTGTCCTCGTCATCTGACCGTAGTTCAAAATTACAAGGCAATGTTCCCGAATAAATCCTTCGGGGTAAACTGTCGACAATAGCCTATTATATAGCTCTAGTGCAACGTTTATTCAACCAACCAACCCATTATGAGACGGTACCGTTCCAACCAGGCCACCTTGCGCCCTTCATAATTTCGTAATGTCCAACTTTAAGAAATTGCTTACCATCAAATATCATCTCCCCTCAGAACCACAAAACTAGACCCAATAAACGACAGCTGTTTGAAACCAGCTGCCAAAACCAACAATATTGTTCAATCAATTTTTTTCCCTCCGTTATTTGTTTCAACGAAAAAGAAAACCCATTTTTCGCTACTCGTTATTTCAGTTATTTCACCAGCACTCGTCTTTCTACATACTAAAGCCCCAGAACGTCAGAAGCAGCACTGATATTGGGCTGTTGTAGTATTTTATGGGTTAGAAAGGTTGGTCGTAACTCGCTATCCTACGTACAAGACGGATAAACAGAAAGGCAACTGATGACAGGGGATGAAAATCCGTAAGAGTCCATAAAAACTCGAGATGTTGTCCATAAATGAGGCACTAAACACCAAAGGGAAAAGTTAATTTTCAAAAGCAGGGTGGTTAGTGAAAAATTAAAGTTTTTACTACCCTGTTTTGTTATTTTATTCTTTAAAAGAGTCACATTTTTTATCCCGGTAAATATTTTGGACATTGTATCGAGAGCTTAAGGGAATTAAGCATTGCTTACGGGTGCTTAAACTGGCTTTCAGGGGAATTACTTCCAGTTAAACCATTACTTTAAATTTGTGATTTTTTTTTTATCATTCGGAAAATTATTTTAACTATTAATAGTTAAAACTGCGCTCAAGAATTGGAGGTAAAATGGGGAAATACCGTTAAAGTTTTTATTAAAAAAATAAACTAATTTAAGCCAAAATTGCATTTTTAATACAGACAATAAGAATATGATTGTAAATATTTCTTTAAAATATTAGTAAAACTGGTTATTGTTTTTTATAGTAATTAATATATTGTTTCCTCGTATTTAAGAAGTTAATATTGACTTTGGTAAAAATCATTGGCTTTAAAGGTAAAATACAAACATTTGTTAGCCAGCAACTTGAAATCCTTAGGATTAATTTTTAGACTTTACGTTCTTCAAAAATGATGTGTACATTCATAAATAACAAAATAAATGTCTGAAAATGAAATGCTACTTATATTTTTGGTAAGAATGTCTCATTTTTTAATGGCTCAATTTTTAATGTATTTATTTTAAATAATCTAATGAATTAATATTTATACAGGAGGTGTATGTAAAATCTTCTTAAAAGTAACGATACAATGAGCAATTACATAATTCACTCATGTTAAAATAAGTCGTTTAAGTTTTCTACAACTGCATACTATAATTAAAACTAATTCTTCATTGCAAAAGCTGTTCTATCTGGGGACAATAGTATATAGAGTTTTGAAATGTCCAAAAAGTATTACACAAACACAAATATAACCAAAATTCTGTGACATCGTTCTTAATTCCACACTTAATTAACTTAATCATAAAAGTAGATTAGCTCATTTGAAAAAAAATTGCGTATCATTTGTTTTTCTTATAGTTTTATGTAGTTAAAATATTGTTAGATACAGTCACTAGATTAGAGCAGCACATTCTGAAGTATAGCACCTTGGTTTCCAATATCACCCTATCATACAGGATTAGAAATAAAGACTGTGACTTTTATTCTACCCTTCTCAATACGCAGACATCATTCTTAGTTATACTCTCTCTCAGACATCATTCTACTCTCTCTCTCTCTCAGACATCATTCTTAGCTCCACACTTAATGAACTTAATCATAAAAGTAGATTAGCTCATTTGAAAAAAAGTTTTGCGTATCATTTGTTTTTCTTATAGTTTTATGTAGTTAAAATATTTTTAGATACAGTCACTAGACTAGAGCTGGCACATTCTGAAATATAGCATCTAGGTTTCCAATATCACCCTATCATACAGGATTAGAAATAAAGACTGTAACTTTTATTCTACCCTTCTCAATACGCAGACATCATTCTTAGTTCTACTCTCTCTCAGACAGCATTCTACCCTCTCTCAGACATCATTCTTAGTGCCACACTTTATGAACTTAATCATAAAAGTAGATTAGCTAATTTGAAAAAAAAGTTTTGCGTATAATTTGTCTTTTTATAGTTTTATGAAGTTAAAATATTGTTAGATACAGTCACTAGATTGGAGCAAGCACATTCCTTGGTTTCCAATATCACCCTATCATACAGGATTAGAAATAAAGATTGTGACTTTTATTCTACCCTTCTCAATATGCTAAGCGAAATTTAATCAAAGGCAAGCGTCATTGCTAGCAATGGCAAAGCGGTAGCTATAATGACTACGCAGTGCAGTCATGTAGCTAGTCTGAATTAATCGGTATGACAAGCAATATCGTAACAGATAATATTGACAGTTCAAACTGGGAATCCTAAGCGGCACCACCGTCATCAAGTAGAATACAACATAGACACACGCAGAGTTCGCATCTACGTTTGATATCGAATATTTCTTCCAGCGTTAATGAGAATCTATAATTTCTTAAGCAATTGATTTTGTGTACAACAGATAAGATGTTTATTTCCTAAATATATCGTTCTATCTTTGATGTTAAGAATTAGGTATAATTTTGTTCATTAATGAAACAGAAGCCAATGTCCAATATCATCGATATTTATATTATGCTCACCAATTAGTACAAGACATTGGCCACTAAAGCATAATGAAAACTTACTAAAGCTAAGGAATGTTTTACATTTCTTAGAAAAATCGATTCCGTATAAAATTACCTCAACGTTCAAGGTTTTGCACAATATAATATTAAATATACGAGAAAATACTACAGGATAGTCACAAATTATTTTGCGATATGTCATTGTTTGTCTGCATCACATTTAGGTATATGGGCATAATAAAACATTATATTCGCCTAACTACTAAGCTTATATTTTAAACAATTCGCTTAGTTTTAGTAACAACAAAGTAGTTACAGTAAGCAAAAAGAATAGTTTATTATGTGTAGTTAAACAGGTAAACAATGACCATCGCCCAACAATTTATGACCAACATTATTATGATAAAACAAAAAAAGATAAACTGGGTTTTATAGTAATCAAAATCTAAAATTTAACAGATAAATGTTCAACAAATATAGGATTTCTTTAATTTAAGCATTTTTTATATAAAAATTAATTCTATGTAATCTAGTTAAAAAACAATTCCATAAAAACAACAACAATAATAATACTAAAACTTGTGCACGGAGAAAACTTTCTAGCTACCCCCCTTCCTTCGAGACAATCGTTAATTTCAAGAACAATAAAATGTCCTGGTACCTTCTCCGAATGTGCAATGAAACGATATCAGAAATTCTTCCTTGAACCAAGCTTCTATACAACCAGATCCGACTGAAATAAACTCGAATAAAAACAGGAGATTCGCCCAGTATTTATGATGTTCTTTTTTGAGAGGAAAGGAGCTGTTTTATTTCTGCTGGCAGCGTTCACTTAAAATCACGTAGATAACTTTGGGAAATCTTCTGGGATTCTGAGTATAAATTATTCCAAAAGTTAAGAGACGGGGGAAGAACTCAAAACTTGTTTATGATACCATATCATTCGGTATCCAAAAATCGGATTCGTTCGGTATTGTGTCCTTTGAGGAGTAATTTCGGATGGGGTAAAAATCGCGTTTGGTCATCTGGGTCAAATGGGTGTAGGAATTAAATCCTTGTTTTCTGTTTGTGTTTGGTTTTGTTCGTTCTTTATTTCATTGTTGTTGTGTATGTTTTATTGGGTATTTTTTTTGTATGGCAGCATTTACTTAAAATCACGTAGATAACAATAGGAAATCTTCTGGGATTCTGAGTATAAATTATTCCAAAAGTTAAGGGACGGGGGAAGAACTCAAAACTTGTTTATGATATCGTATCATTCGGTATACAAAAATCGGATTCGTTCGGTATTGTGTCCTTTGAGGGGTAATTTCGGATGGGGTAAAAATCGTGTTTAGTCACCTGGGTCAAATGGGTGTAGGAGTTAAATCCTTGTTTTCTGTTTGTGTTTGGTTTTGCTCGTTCTTTATTTGATTGTTGCTGTGTATGTTTTATTGGGTATTTTTTTGTATTCCAACTTCTTTAAGAATAAAAAGGTTTGGAAATTATATGAGGGGTGCCATCCATTTTATATCCCTTAAAGTAAAATTAATTTTAGAGAAGTTGTAAACCTGTAAAATGTTTAAATTAAATACGTTTAACTTATTTTTCATTTATATATACACTGCAAAAAAGGTGCTTAAAAAGGAGTACATGAACGTACTCGGTTTTCTTTGAGTACAATTGCATCGTCAATGAGTAATGACATACTCAAATTTAATTAATCGTACTTTCGTAAAAATGAGCAGTGTGATTTAATATTGCTAATCTCAACATGCTAATTTCTGTTCAGGAAAATCTTAACGAAGCGACCTGACAAACTTTAAATAGTTGTTCAGAAGATGGTTTTCCACGTTATTTTATGTCTATTGCTTAAATGGAATCTGAGTTATTACAATTCAATTATCTTACTCCCCATTCTTTTGGCACACCTTTTTAACATTACTTCATTTTTTACATTACATTTTAACATTACTTTTTAACATTACCCTGGTAGTACAACGAATTAGGCATTGGACTGCGATGCGTGCAGATAGGGTTCAATTCCCGGTAACTCTTGGTTGTAATTGTCGATATTTATTGAAAGTGATTTATGAAGGCAGCCTATGTAGGCTAGCATCTGCTCTTTTTATTAATTTTTACCCTTTGTACTAATTTTTAAGTGCATGTCTTTCCAAAGTTGAAACTTATGTATTCGAAGCCATGATAAGAATGCATTCAAAAATGAGTACATTTTACTTATATTTGAATACCTATTTTTACCAGTGTACTATAAAGTAAAATAATATTCCATAAATATGAAATCAAAGAGGTTAAAAGGTTCATTCAAGTCACGAAATAGAAAATGAAAATTACGTACAGGGTGTTCCACAAAGGATCCCTGATTTTAAAATTAAATAGCTCCGAAACGGAGATAAATTGAAGAGTAAAACAAGTGGTATGTTTATTTTGAAAGCCAAAAACATGTGATACAGAAGTTTCAAAATTAGTTTCAAATGTTGCCGACAGGTGGCGCTGCACGATGTAGTCGCAGTCCTAAGTCGGAAAAATAGGCTATAAACTGTCCTTTTCAAGCAGTCGTAGCAATATCATCACAATCTATTCAAAATATGCACCTTTCGCTATAAGATAGCACAAACGAAAAATGAAATTTTCAATCACCCTCTGCAGTGGGTAAACAGAAATGGACGCATATGTCTCACAAATCAACTATTCAAACTCGTCCAGGATTATCCTGGAAAACTCGTTGCAGGATTGTAATGGAAAACTCGTTGCAGGATTGTTCTGGAAAACTCGTTGCAGGATTGTAATGGAAAACTCGTTGCAGGATTGTAATGGAAAACTCTTTGCAGGATTGTAATGGAAAACTCGTTGAAGGATTGTAATGGAAAACTCGTTGCAGGATTGTAATGGAAAACTCGTTGCAGGATTGTTCTGGAAAACTCTTTGCCGGATTGTAATGGAAAACTCGTTGCAGGATTGTAATGGAAAACTCTTTGCAGGATTGTAATGGAAAACTCGTTGAAGGATTGTAATGGAAAACTCGTTGCAGGATTGTAATGGAAAACTCGTTGCAGGATTGTAATGGAAAACTCTTTGCAGGATTGTAATGGAAAACTCGTTGAAGGATTGTAATGGAAAACTCGTTGCAGGATTGTAATGGAAAACTCGTTGCAGGATTGTTCTGGAAAACTCGTTGCCGGATTGTAATGGAAAACTCGTTGAAGGATTGTAATGGAAAACTCGTTGCAGGATTGTAATGGAAAACTCGTTGCAGGATTGTTCTGGAAAACTCGTTGCCGGATTGTAATGGAAAACTCGTTGCAGGATTGTAATGGAAAACTCGTTGCAGGATTGTTCTGTAAAACTCGTTGCAAGATTGTTCTCGAAAACAGTGCCATTCAATACGCCACAGAAAAAGTAGTCACAGGGTAACATCGTGTGAGTATGGAGGCCAATCTATACGTACAGCGCCACCTATCGGCAACATTTTTAACTAAATTTTAAACTTCTGTATCAGGTTTTTGCGGCTTTCAAAATAAACATACCACTTGCTTCCCTCTTCTATCTCTCTCCGTTCCCGAGTTATTTTATTTTAATATAAGAGAATCCGGTGTAGAACACCCTGTATGATGTAAGCGTGTATGGTATAAAAATATATTATAAAAAAAAGTATGGAGAGGGGTCCGTTATTCACTGTTTCTGAAATTTTCTGTAATCAGTAGAAAAAGTCATTAATCTTCAAAAAAAAAGCCGATAATCTATTTGAAATTTTCAAGTACTGTATATCAAGGGTTTGCCCGTGGAGAAATAGATTATCCCATTAAAACGTTCTTCAGAAAAGCTTTGAATATTGGACATTGTAACTTTTGCAACCAAGCGTGTAGTAGGGATTTTTTTTACCATGGATTTGTTAGTTTTTCTTATAGAATTATAGTTTTTTTATCGTGTTTTTTAGGCAGATTTAAAGGATGAAAAAAAATATTTAAAAAAGAGGTTTTGGTATTAGAAAAATGTGCCAACAAAGCACTATGCTTTTTATTTACAACTCTTATATAACAAATACTGATATAAAACTTCCTTCAAACATTCGTATAAGATTTTTGCAACTTTAATACTTAATTTGAATACAATTTTCGTATAAACTTAACTTGGAGCCCATAATACGAATGTTCTGAGTCATTCACATTGATTATTGTGTTATTTAATTAAAATAGTGGTCCCATGAAGTGTATATTTAAGAACAAAATGTTAATGGAATAAAACTAGTTTTATCAGAATGTATTTATAAAAAATAATATATTTTGTATTTTCAATTGCTCGCCTTTTGTATGCAATACAATATCGATTGAATGCAAATTTTAACTACCAAGCTGATTTTTAATATATAAATCACTAGCATGAGCGTGCGATAAGTATCACATGAACATCCCCCCCCCCCTTTACACATACATACACATCTGCTCATAGATGGCAGCATTATCGGCGTCTTGTTTATAAAAAACCCGTTAAAATGAATTATTTTAAACGCATTAAAAAAACGTTAATATTTAGGAGATGAAAGTACAATTCGTCAATGGTCCTTGACATTCTCTTTCTTTTGATCCTCATGTGTGAATATTCGTTGCGTAAGAGGGTTGTAAAAGGCTTCTTTACTGCAGAAATAATATATATGATTGTTTTAAAAATTATTGTTTTTTTTAATTAGACAGTGAGAGCATCTAGTGTGTGTTTAAATTGGCTTTAATTTAAAATGCATTTAAATTAATCTCTGCGAAACAAGGATGCTTTAGGGAAAAAACAGAATATTTTTTGAAAATTTGTATAAACTAAAACTGTTTTTTATTAAATTATTTTTAAAATCCACACAAAAAACTAATTACCATAACGGTTTTCATTTGTAGAAGTAAAATTCAGCTACAGAGTCTATTAACAGAAACCATTCAAACTTTTTCAATTAATCAATTATAGAAAAAAAAGTATTTTTTATATATTTTACCCTAAAAGAATAATATCAGAACCCGAATATTGACTAACTTCAATTAATTGATACAACACAACTTTTGGGAATTATACTATAATTTAATAATTAAATGTTACTAAAGGCAGTAGAGTTTAAAATAATTAGACCTCAACAAAATTTCTACATATGTATTTGTCATATATTTTTTTTTCTCAATGTTTGCCTATTTTATGAGTAGGTTTGCCTCAAATTCGTGTATATCTTATATTTGTTGCTCAAAATGTTCAAATCTCTTTTTGTTTTTTAAAGGGTCGTACATTTCAACCAAAAAAATAAGATACTATAAAGGCTTCTTTGAGGTGTAAAACATTTAAAAAAATCTGAATTTAACTAAAATTTAAATAAACTACTAACTATAACAGATATAAGATAAAAACTCGTCTTATAGAACATTGCGTTAAGAATATTAAAATACAAATACAACATTAAAATACACAATAAAAATCCATCAAATATGGACATGTTTCGGGAGATACATCTCCCCATACCGGTCAAACAAAGAGGGCATTAAGATTTCGTATTAAGGAGCACCAAGCACATACTGTTAAACAAGAAATAACTAAATCCTTCATTGCCAAGCACTCTTAGGGGTATGGTCATATATTTAATTTTTCTAGCCCACATTTAAAATTTAAAAACATCTGCAATTAGAAAATCAAAGGCTTTTTTTTTTTTTATTCACATCAACCGTATCCCACTGTAATACAAAAACAGCTCTGAGAAAACAAGAACTTTAAATTATCTTCGCCCCAATATTTACTTTAAAAAATATACCCTTTCTAATCAAACTCACGCTGTTTTCAGAGCAAAAAAAAACATTTCGAAAACACAAACAATCTCATTTCGCCATGCATACAAAATCTCAAAACAAAAAATTAAATAAAAGAAGGCAAATTCCTTTTTTCACACATGCTCAAAGCAAATTTAGGGGACATACGAGTCCTATTTCTTTTGAAATATTAGTATATCTTTAGAAGGGATCAATAGTTTTTATCTCTCTCGAAACACAGACTCGCGAGTAGTTCCCGTCTAGCCTAGCTTCAATTCTTATTCGATCTAAAAGAAATGCAAGCTTCAGGCTTCGATACCAAACTGTTTAAAATCTCCCGGTCAGAAGGGACATATTTTAGACTTAAAATTCTTAGATTTTAAGGGTTTATTTGACTGGGTGGTTTTATGTTATTTAAGGGAGACCCGAGCCCCAAATCATAATTTTTTTATTAATGAATTCAGAAATACCTTTTTTTTATATTATTAGAACATCTTTTTCTAAACAATAATTTAAAAAAATATATTTTTAAAAAAAAATTGTTATTTTTTGCGTTTTTTAAGCTTAAAAATACTTTTTTTAAAAACACTACTCCTCTTTCAATTTTTAATGTTTTTAATTTTTTTTAATTGATTAAATAACGTCAAAGTATATACTACAAACGTATGAATATACTTTTACAGAATTGCGTTTTAATTGTCTTCAAAAATTTATTTTAAGTTCACTACCCAAAAAATATTCAAAATTTTAAGTTTAAAAATTTGTAAAAATAAATAAATTATAACTTAATTTAAAACATCTATACATACGTTAATAAAACAAATATTAGAGCTTCAAAAACTCTTAACAGTTTAGTATTAAGTTAATTATTTACAAAGCCTTAGCATTTTAAACGTAACCAAAATTAAAAATAAAAATCTGAGTAAATGACGATTGTTGGAGACGAAAAGTATGTAGAAAGATGATAAATGGTATATAAACATCTAAAAAAACATATGTTCCGTTTCTTTTATTGTTTTGAAAATTTGTACACACCTTCTTAAGTACGTTTAGCATCGTTTTATGAAGAAGAAAAAATTTAGCAATTTTTCCGGATTTTGGGGCTCGGGTCCCCCTTAATAAAATTCATTTAAATTTAAGATTTTATTTAAACATAATTATTTATCTGTTTATTTTTTTAAAAACTAATTGTAGTTCTTAGATTTACTTTCGGTGGAAAAATTTGAAAGATTATAGTTTTGTGTTCTTTTCAAATATGATTTATTAAAAAATTAAGTATCATTTTTAAAAAATAGGACATTAAAAAGCATGAAATGCATTAAAAAGAACAATGGAATTAGTCTTAAGATATTTTCAAATTAATTTTTTTAAATGTTCAACTTAAAATTTCAAATAGCGTAAATTAAATTAAACTATTTTGAATAAGTAATATTGTTTATACATTGTTCAAACTTTCTTCATTTATAAACGTAATTAGAACTAACAAAAGAAATAAAAAGCCTTTTCAGTATTTCTGGAAACTTTGTTTTGAAAAAAAATTCGTTTAAAATGTACATTTTTCATTACTTTCAAAAATGCAATAAAATTCTTGTGGACTTTAATAGTTAGTAAAACTACTAATATCTCATTCTTTACTTTTTTTTTCAACTATTTCAACCAAAAGAACTAAACAAAAAAAATTCAGAACACAAGAATTTTCCATAATCATTTCGTTAAAGTACTATTTACTTAGTGATTTTGGATTTAGAATATTCTTAAAAATTGATTAAAAGGAATGTGTCAATAGAGTACATTGGTTATTTTGAACATGTTTGAGTGTAACAGACAAAAGAATTCCCTATAAAAATTAATCTTTGTATTATTTAAGAGTAACCAAGTAATTTAATTTCTAGCGAAAAAAAATTCCATCGCAATTCTCTGGAAAATGTTTTGCAATAAAATAAATATTTAATAGTGTAAAATTACATTATATACAATCCCAAGAGTATTTATATTTTCAAATTTCAACAATGCTTACTTTTGATATATTTTGTATTTATTTATATATATACTTATTCAAATGAATTTACGTCAACCACGAAATATAGCTTAATCAAATATTGGTATATATATGCTGACCAATTTAAGACAAAAATAAAGTCACTAATCAAAATATGTTCAAAAAGGGGTGAAAACACGGAGCAAGATTTTGTAATATTTAAAATTTCTAAAGACAAAACTGATACATAGTCTTTATAATGTTTGAATTTTAAATTCAGTTTTTAGTGTTCAGTATCCCAAAGCAGAAAAATGGAACGATAATGATGCTTGTTCGTTCTTTCGAAACATCAAAAGTCGAATAACTGGGACATCGATTGGAAGACTAAATGAAATATTGCACGAAAGCTAAGTGTATTAAACAAAAAAGCAGTCTTAAAAGAACATATTTATAAAATAATATTTATAAAATAATATTTATAAAATAATATTTATAAAATAATATTTATAAAATAATATTTATAAAATAATATTTATAAAATAATATTTATAAAATAATATTTATAAAACAGTATTTATAAAATAATATTTATAAAATAATATTTATAAAATAATATTTATAAAATAATATTTATAAAATTATATTTATAAAATATTATTTATAAAATAATATTTATAAAATAGTATTTATAAAATAATATTTATAAAATAATATTTATAAAATAATATTTATAAAATAATATTTATAAAATAATATTTATAAAATAATATTTATAAATTCTTCACATTCTTTTTGACTTTAAAAAACATTCTATAATTGTATTGTGGGTCAATAAAAAAACCTAGCTCATGATAGAGTTTGAAATATTTAGTAATGCTGGTATTTAAGGCATTTGTGGCAATCGAATGTTTTTTGTAATAAGGTCCCCTACGTTTGTTTTTCATATATAAATAATAAATATGTACTGAATATAATAAAAATCAGACGTGCGGCTGTTTTAAACTGTGAAAAGTTCTGACATGAATAACCTAAAACTTCCTTTTAGACTGTAAAGTAGAGCTATTAACAACAATGCGGCATTGGTTCAATAACATACAAGAAAATCCCATCGACTGTCCTTGCATAAATACAAACTGGTGAAATATACTCCAGTTTACTACAAACAATGAATTTAAAAAAAACGTAATCAAAATCTCCTACAATTGGGTGACGAAATAACCGTTAACAAAGCACAAGGAAATTACCTTGTAAAACGAAACTCTTTGTAACCAGCTATTTTCTTTTATTTCCTTGCCGATGAGGAAACTAATTGTAAGAAAATTTTAAAGCGTGGAATGGGAAATTGTTGGTTATAATATTCTAATATCTCTATTTAAAAATGGCGTCGTGAAACTTTTATGGTATTGTAGAAAGTTAGCATTTGAAATTTCTGTGTTAATGAAGTTTTTATTGTCTAGTCTTAATATTTTAAATATGTTATTTCACTGGTATTTCAGTTAATTTGAGGTTTTCGATGGAAAAAATATATGTTTTGTTAACTATTTGTCGATAAGTTCAAAATAATCCGGATTCAAAGTGCCTCAAAATGTGTGTGAAAATAAATTTTAAAAAAAAGTAAACAGGATCTACAAAATTAAAGGC
Source organism: Troglohyphantes excavatus (assembly GCA_963932185.1). NCBI lineage: Eukaryota > Metazoa > Arthropoda > Arachnida > Araneae > Linyphiidae > Troglohyphantes > Troglohyphantes excavatus. Next base: position 58,948,854 of record OZ010672.1, on the reverse strand, counting down.
AATTGTTTAGTGACCATTGACATGCCTTTAAAAAAAATTTGTCTGAATATCATTGAACAGATAACACATTAAACATTGAAAATTAAACAATTGTACTAATATAAGTTAAAATTCACTCACAATTAAGACAAATACCCAATTAAGAAATCATAATTTAACAGTCAGTATTTTTATATACAGGAATTAAAATTATTAAACACTCCTTAATTTTAGCTAGCACTAAACAAACTAATACTAAGGACATCCCTTCATTTACCATACATAAAAGTACAAAGTGGTATTCACCATTTATGTAAAAAGTTCAAGTTATATAAGTATATGTTAATAAGTATATTAATATTATAAAGGATTTTTATTAAACTTTCAGCAATATTAAAACTTTCAGCATATTTTGCACATTACAAAACATGCTAGAAGTTTTACATAATCGTGGATTTTTACTTCATTGGTTAAATGACGATGAAGACAATATGCGTTTTATAAATAATACATGCTATTTTAAAGACTATTTGGTAATACAAATAACTGTTTATAATATGTAAATGCTGCAGATGTAGCACAGGAACCCTTTTAATGTTAATATTATTTTTGTTGTAGATTACGACTGATATAAGGAACATTTTATAACTAACATGAATAAAATAAGCTAATATGCAAGCCGGCATTATTTTTTTTTAAACAAAAATATTTAAATCACTACAATATTTTCAGTTTATAAACCCGTCGAAAATATTTCATAACAGAATTTTTTTTTCTTAAATTACTGTGAAACCCCCGGGTGTGTATGAAATCCACACACAAAAGATAAATGATATTATTGTCAAATACATTTCGTACATTTTTTTTTTAATTTTTAAATTTTTATTTTACTTTACAAGACTCAAATGATTGATACACCCCAAACCCCAGCCAACGATGATTGCACAGAAAATATCAAAATGCTATCTATTTTTTAGACAGGGAGTATTTTTCCGATTCAAAAACAAATACAAATGTACGTTAAACGAAAAAATTGTGTTTCTGCGAAAGCTTGATTTATTTTAAGGCCGTTCACAGCGATTATTTACCATTTTCTACACTCCCCCACCAACAAATCAAACGGCTCGCTGCTAAAACCCTTTATACCTCCGTTTCTATTTTCCTTAGGATACACAACAAACTTTTGTGTTTTGTTTTAAAGATTTATAAGTTGTCCCTCCAACCCAAATTTTAAGTTGCCCCTTTATCTCAATCTTTTTTTTTTACTTTCAGAAGCATTTCTTACAAAGGAATACGGGATTTTGATTTCAACAACCAATGCTATCTCATCGGCAAAAAAATTCCAATGTTTCAAAAATCGACCGAAATTTTTAAGAGCAAAAACTGTTTTTCAGTATATGTTATTTTAAATATGATGTTATTTTTATTCATTAACTTTTGAAGTTTCACATCACTATTTTTTTAATAATCTTATTTACCGATAACTCTGGAGTTTCCCAAAGTAACACTAATAATCTAATCGTTTAGATACAAATTAATCAGATTAGGACAATAACTAAGTAATTATAGATTGATAAGTTTTTTTTAGTGGGCCGTAGCCCATTTACAAAGGTTGACAACATTATTTAACAAAGGTGGATACAAAATTATATGAACAACTCAAAACACAAGATAATGCATTTTTTAAAGTTTAACCCCCTTTTTGAACAAATATACAAAGAAAAACAAAAGAAAAGCAAAATTGGAATTAAGGTTTTAATCTGTTAAGCTGTTATTCCGTCACAAGTTCACTGATCAAGTCCTCCCGGAATTTTAAAACAGACATTGCGTAATTATAAAAATTATTTTTGAGAAGTTTTAGGATGGTTAAAATGTTACTGAATTTAATTGATGATAAGAATTTTCGTCTGAAACCGTTGTAAATTGGACATATTAAAAATACATGATTCCAAGTTTTATTTTCCCTTCTGCTACAAAATTTACAGGAATTATAAGGAAGAATTTTAAAAACAACTCCTTTAAAAATATACGTGATTGATTACAACGAATAATTCCTCTTATATATATTCTTATATTAATTCTTTAATAATTCTTTATATTTATATATATATATATATATATATATATATATATATATATATATATATATATATATATATATATATATATATATATATATATATATATATATATATATATATATATATATATATATATATATATATATATATATATATGAAATTATGTAGCTAGTCTTCGATTAAATGTAAGTTTTTGATATACATGTATTTATACTGTGACAGTAACCAAGTAATATTATACATTGAAACTTTATTTTGAAAAACATATGAAAGGTTTGACTACTTCTACTTGGCTTAAAATGTCTAAAATAATTATTTATCCTACATAACATATCAGAATAGACAAAATTACATAAATAAATATTTACAAAACATATTAAACAACAAACATATTAAAAAAATATTTAATTTTCTTGCGACCGTTATAAATTCATTTTTAACAGGTGCAAAAATTATATTTTCTGAAGTAAACCGATATTGTAAAAAAAATTATATTTTTAGAAACAAGTTGTCAACCAAACCCTTGAAATCAGTAAAAAATGACAAAATGCAAAATTTCAATTTCGAAAAAGTATAATTATGTATTCTGACCAAACAAAATTCAAGTACTAAAAAGCCAATAAAACATACACATGTTTATAACATGATATTTTCCACTGAACTCACATTCAAACCGGTAGAAAAGTTACTACTGTAGGCCAAATTCCAACAATAGTAATATTAAAAACTATTTTCTTCGATTAACAAAATAAGAATAAGAAATAAAACACAAATAAAATATGTATTCCATAAAACATATACCCGTGAACTTTATATATTCCAACGCAATCATAGCAATTTCATTGATATTTACAAAAAGTTCAATTTACATTGCAAATTATTCTAAAGACAGTTTTTAGTTAAAAAGTTAAACAATTATACTCACATTTTAAAGACTTAATTCCTTGAACTGTTTCAAAATCCCACAGATGAAATTCAAAACACATAAATGAACATTTCACCGATTTGCACGAAAACGTTGCGGAAAACGAACAATTTTTGTTCTGAATGTCGTTCTTTTACGATGGATTTCGCGCGCTTTCTTTTCGCCAAACGATATTATTCTTTCAATGGCTCACAAACGAAATTTGAAACACATAAATGATAGTTACATCGATTTGTACAAAAACGTTGCGGAACAGGAACAATTTTTGTTCTAAATTAAGTTCTTTTAAGATGGATTTCGCGAGCTTTCTTTCCGCCAAACGATACACTAACTACGACGTTTATTAGACAGTGTAAATAAAGAACTAGATTCTCCGATGGCCTACTCCAAATTCGGCCCTGACCTTCGGGAAACTAGACAAAAAAAGGAAATAAGAAGGAAGACATTCTCTTGTTTGGTAGGTAGGTAGCTGACTCTCAAACCGGGTGGGCAACGAGTACTTTCTACAAAAGCGAAAGCGCTACTTGTATTAACTGGACAAAAAGCATCCAATTTAGTTTTCTGGGGTAATTTATTTAAAAATTAATATTTTAATTATAAAACGGGATAATTTTAAGACTTGAATAATCCAAATGATAATTACCTTGTTAATTACTTTTGTGAAATATGAATAATTTTTTCATATTTTTTTTAATAATTATTTTTTAATTAGAAAGAGGCAGCTGATTCAGGGTGGTGGCCAAAGGGACTATTGCCCCATCCCCCCCCCATGGGCGGTAGGTAAAATAATTTAGGTAAGATAATATAGGGGAGTAGGTAAAATAATATAGGGATTATTCTATATAAAATACCCCCCCCCCCCCCCCCGCTGGGTGGGTGGTTATAGGTTATTTTTTTTTTTTTTTTTTTTGAAAATATGAAATTATTTTATGAATATAATCCAAATCTTTAAAAAAAAAAAAAAACTTTAATTGGATATTACACAAAATTATTAAAAATCAAATATGAAAAACAATTAATAAAAATTAAAGAAACGTCAGTAAAATTAAGGTACAAAAAAACAAGCAACCACAAAAAATTACAACTTAGGCAACCCCTTCACTTTTAGTTTCTCTTAAGACTTCTGAGGACACTTTTAGTTTCTCGTAAGATTGTTGGGGAAACGCATTAAAATGAGAAAAGCAACTCAAATCTTTCAATACCTGTTTTAAAATCTGAACAAATTTTCAAGAGAAATTTTTTTTCGGCCACAAATTGCCATCAAAATTCAAAACTTTTCGACAAATCGGTCACAAATAGCAATTAAAACTCAAACCTTTGCGAAAGATCGCAAAAATTGTTTGGTAAACATATGCAAAAAAATCATCAAGAAAACAAATTTCATTTTAGCCGCTATTTCCATCAAAACTTTTCGACATATTGATTGCAAATTACAATAAAACTCAAGCCTTTGCCATCCAAATGATCCACAGCCGAATGATCGCAAAAGTTTTTTGCCCTCATTTTCAAAAATTCATCAAAACAAACTCTTTTTTCGGCCGCAAATTGCCCTCAACAATCAAAACATTTCGCAAAATCAGTCACAAATTTCAATTAAAACTCATAACTGCGAAAAATCACAAAAATTGCTTTTGTAAAGAAAGTAATTTTTATTTTCGGCTTCAAAAACACATAAAAAACTCTAAAGTTTAAAACTCAATCCTTTGCCAAAATATCAAATAAATATTTATTTAAAACTTGTTAAAAAAAAGCAAATGTCATTGCAAAAACATTAAAATCCTTCCTAATTTTATTCCATTAGTACCTTAAAAACAATTTCGAAAAACATCAAAGAACACTTTTTCAAACGTCAAAATGACAAATCTACCACACAGCCAAAATTGCCGCGAAACGCGAAAAAAAAATTTCCGAATTGTTTTTGTCATCACACCCAATAAAACCCAACTGCTACAATCCTTTTCCGTGTCATTTTCTTTTAAAGAAATAAAACACCCCGCTTGCCCAACGAACCACGAAGTTGTTAAACAAACAAAAAAAACAAGAAGAAGAAAACTCCAACACACCAAATTCGACAACTTCCCCCTGTTTGTTATGATATGACCATATCATAACAAACAGGTTTAAGGAGCCGAATAAAAATGAAGAAATCACTCAAAAGAAACTCCCGCGAGCGAAGTCCAAACAAAGTTCGGAAAAGGGACTTACCTGCCTTTCGGTCACCTGTGCGGAGGAAGGGGTGCTTGCTCGACTCAAGACGGGAAGCAAATGCCGGGGCCAGGTAGAGTGATAAATTAGTATACCTGGTCGACTTGGCGACAATAACGCATGCGCAAAGGTGGCTTGAGAGAGGGAAAAGTTGTGAACCTGCCTTTAGGTTTGTGATGCTTAACTCCAACCCCCCACATTGGGGGGAGTTTCCTAAAGTCGGGGGACTGCCGAGAGCGACACCCAGCGGAGAAAATTAGAAACTCGCAGACGACTGACGATTGAAGTTCCTTATCGTCGGTGTAGCAACAGGTTCTGCATCATTTTTTGGACGGCCAAAGGTTTCTCCGGATAAAATTCAGGTAGGCTTCCGATTCCGTATTTATGACTTTTAAAGGGGTGTGGAACTCAAAACTTTAAAAAAAAAATTTATAAATTTTTTTTTTATAAATTTATGCTCTATTGTGAAGTTGCAATAGATACTTTATATTTGCAAAATTATTTTTTCAAATTAAAAAAACGACAAAATTGTATCTAAGTTAAATATCGATATACCTAAAAATATTGAAATTACATATTTTTTTCTCATAAACCTTCATATTATAATTATTCTTCATTAAAAATTATTTATCTATTTTTTGAATACTTTTCACGGTGAAAAATAACTTTAAAGTTTGAAGTTAACCCTTTCAAACCGGTGATACAATTTGAAAGTTCCATTAATGGTAGCGATAAACTTTTTATATCTTTTTAATAAAAAAATTCTTTATAAATTTTTTAATTCATAAAAAAATCGAAAATATTTTGATTTCCGGATCTCCTTGATTTAATTAAGTTATGAAATTATATTTAATTGAATTTATGCAATTTAAAATTTTCTTCTTTGCCATAAAATTACTTTTTATTTTAAATATGTTTTAAGAATTTTTGTTTTCTGGTGGGCGGGGGTTTATAAAAAAAACACCTTAATTTTAGGAACACTCCCTATTTTCTTTCATAAATTTTTCATTTCATGAGATCGTGTTATTAATTGCATCGAATTTTAACTTTATTACTTTTTGTTATATTGAAGTTTAAAAGCTGCGTTTGACGTAATACAATTTTGAAGAAAAAAATATCGTTGTTAAATTTTATTTTGTTTATAACAATATTATTTGCCAAATTCTAAGTTGTTGATACGATATTTAGAATATACAACTTCTGTGATTAGTTTTCATATATGGTTACCACGGGGTGTATTTTGAAATTGATTTTTTTTTAAATATTTAACATCAAAAGTACGTAAAAAATAATATAAAATTAAATATAAAATAAAGCAAATATGTAACATGCATATGCAGAATTGCTGATGATAAATTAAACAATAGTATTTAAAAAGTATGTGTAGAACATTTAAACTAATTTTAGCTAGTGGTTTTTAACATATAAATTAAAACAAAAATTAAATATCTCATAGAAGTGAATAAGAGTTTTTTAAGGTTTGTAGATAATTCATTCTAACAAAGGGCAGATGTTTTTGTTTGTTTGTTTGTTTGTTTGTTTGTTTGTTTGTTTGTTTGTTTGTTTGTTTGTTTGTTTGTTTGTTTGTTTGCTTGTTTGCTTGTTTGCTTGTTTGCTTGTTTGCTTGTTAGTTTGTTTGTTTGTTTGTTTGTTTGTTTGTTTGTTTGTTTGTTTGTTTGTTTGTTTGTTTGTTTGTTTGTTTGTTTGTTTGTTTGTTTGTTTGTTTGTTTGTTTGTTTGTTTGTTTGTTTGTTTGTTTGTTTGTTTGTTTGTTTGTTTGTTTGTTTGTTTGTTTGTTTGTTTGTTTGTTTGTTTGTTTGTTTGTTTGTTTGTTTGTTTGTTTGTTTGTTTGTTTGTTTGTTTGTTTGTTTGTTTGTTTGTTTGTTTGTTTGTTTGTTTGTTTGTTTGTTTGTTTGTTTGTTTGTTTGTTTGTTTGTTTGTTTGTTTGTTTGTTTGTTTGTTTGTTTGTTTGTTTGTTTGTTTGTTTGTTTGTTTGTTTGTTTGTTTGTTTGTTTGTTTGTTTGTTTGTTTGTTTGTTTGTTTGTTTGTTTGTTTGTTTGTTTGTTTGTTTGTTTGTTTGTTTGTTTGTTTGTTTGTTTGTTTGTTTGTTTGTTTGTTTGTTTGTTTGTTTGTTTGTTTGTTTGTTTGTTTGTTTGTTTGTTTGTTTGTTTGTTTGTTTGTTTGTTTGTTTGTTTGTTTGTTTGTTTGTTTGTTTGTTTGTTTGTTTGTTTGTTTGTTTGTTTGTTTGTTTGTTTGTTTGTTTGTTTTAGATCATTCTGAAAGCAAAACAATAATATTCCTATTATTTTAAATAAAGTGCGAAGCTTTTATATACCGTATATACTCGCGTATAAGCCGAGAAATTTAAGTCAAAATCTTTATCAAAAAGTAGGGGAGTCGGCTCATACGCGGGTCATTAAAATTTCTAATATAATTTGCCTAAAATGGGAAAAAGGAGAGAAGTTGAAATTAGCGGATTCTTCTGAAACGCGCCGACACATTTCCGAGATCGAGAATGTGCGTCACGTGCTGACTGAAGACCGTTCTGCGCATCGCGACGTAATCGTAACCCAAAATTGCACTCGGATAAATAATCAGTTTAACTAAATAAAAAGTATATATTTTGATAAGTATTGAATTGGTTTGTAGTATCTATGAAGCAAGTATACGTTACTTTAATAAGATTGTGGATGGAAGACTAAGAAGTTGACATCGTGCGTAGCGAATGATGCCCCTTAAAAGTCGATGTCTATCTTACTCAATTTCAATAATTAAGCAATATTTATTTCACCAATACATATTTTATTACTTGATAATATTATGTAAAAGAATTAATAGTTGTCTTATTAGAATTTCGTATGGAATTGACTTTAAAGCCTTAAAATCGGGACGTTGCTAATCCGCGAATTCAAGCTCTACTTTTAAGTAATTTATTCCGTAATAAAAACTAAATATTTTAATAAGAAGTATACATTTATCCATAATATACTAGTATTTCCTACCGAGGTGGATAAAAAAAATTCTCATCCGTATTTAATCGCGACAGTAGTCGCGATGTTGACCGAAAATAGCTGGCCTTTTTCTAAGTTTTCAAATCTTTACAAAACAATGTAAATAATTAGAAATTGCACATTTTGATATTTAAGTTTATGGTTTAAAATATTTCACTATGATATTAAGATAAATGTAATTTAAAAAATCCGATGGAGGTTTGAAAGATACAAGAACATCGCGAGTGGTATATACTTTTTAAGCACGATGGATCGTCGCGAAATTCGAGGAAGGCCGTTTTTTACAGCCACTTTTTATTATTTTTCGGCTAAAAAATTTATTTTAAAAATTAACATTTCACTCTATTTTCGATGATTTGCTGATTTTAATCGGAATTTTTCATGTACGAAAATACAACTCGGCTTATACGCGAGTTTTCAATTTTGGACAAAAAATCGTCCTAAAATTAGGGGGTCGGCTTATAAGCGGTATATACGGTATATACTTCGCGGTATATACGCGAGTATATACGGTAGTTATTAATTTTAAGAATTGAGTGTTTAAACTTTTTAGTGAGGTTTTCTATATGGATTTGTTTTGCAAAAAAATCGCGTGCTCGATCATTGCACCTACTTAATTCAATTTTAAAAGGTACTTACTTATAATTAGTATTAATTAATAACGACTAAACACTGTATCGTAATAGATATAAAAAAGTATAAGATAAAAAAAAATGGTTTTATAGAACATTGCGTTAAGAATATTAAAATACAAATGCAACGTTAAAACTAAGCAATAAAAATACATCAAATGAAAAGTAGCAGAAATGAAAAAGTCTGTGTGAAAATAAACCCAGAATTGAAAGTTTTTCACATTTTTAGCAATATTGATTCGATTGTTAATGAAACTTTTGCTGTTCCGGTATTTCCCGCTTGTTGGTACACAGTGGTTAACTCCAACCGATTTAGATAGTTTTTGTTCTTTGGCAACACTTTCAATTTTGGATTTATTTTCATTTTGTTGTGAATACAGACTTTTTCATTTATGCTGATGAAGATAGATATATCTCCCGAATCATGTCTAGATTTTATGTATTTTTATAGCGTAGTTTTATCGTTACATTTGTATTTTAATATTATATAAGTATGTCAAATTTCAAATCTTTATGAGTTTGAATAAAGTATAAAACTAGTAACACGTTTTAACAATAGAACCATGACCAAAGTGTGTTAAAACCAACAATAAATGCGTGTTCCATTTTTAAATAAAGTGTATTTTAAAATTTTTAATGGAACAACAACGATTTACAACCATTATTCAAATAAGTATTGTGTTTATAATGATTACTCGGAAATAATAACGTTGGTGGTGATGCAATAATGCTCGGAAGAATAATTTTTGGTGGAACTCTTTTTAATTTATATTTACAATGATTATCCGAATAAGTATTTTGTTCATAATGATTACTTGGAAAGAATAATGTTGTTTATTTTAAATTTTACGAGACATATACTATTCATGAGTTATCTAATTATTTTAAAGTTCATAATATCAAAATTGAGTTTCTATTGTTCTCTGTTCTTTTCCTCAAAAAAAAATAGATGCTACGAACAAAAAATGGACTGAAGTGTTTCTTAGTAAATGGAACAAATCTTTTTCAAACACTTGTCAAAATAAAAAAAAAGTTATGTAACTTTAAATGTTTAAAAATGTTTTTTTTTTCACTTTTTTTTACTTCTTTGCAACTAAAATAAATTGAAGATAAAAATTAGATTTTCATGTCGGATTTCCACAACTTGTTCTTTTTAATAGTTAAGGTAAGAGGGGGTGAAAGTACGCAATTTTTTTTTTGGGGGGGGGTTATATTTAGAAAAAAAATTCATCAAATTTTCAACGATTCTGCGTACATTTTTTATACGTTAGGATCTAGACTAAATTCTTTCCGATATCCAATTCCATTGAAGCACTGTTAACAGAGAAATCGTAATTTTTCCAAACCCTTTCTTTGCACACTTTTACCCCATCCGATGGGGCACAAGCACTAATAATCACAAAATTATTAGTCTCTAAATCACAATTTTTTCTTAAAACATACAGAAAATATTTATATTTATTTTTTAACGCGCCCATATATTTATTTTTTATCGAAATTTAAGGACGTTTAACTAAAAAGTAAAGACTCCACAATATCGAAAAAAAATTTGGTAGTGAGTGTGTTAAAACGAAAATAGTGGAATGCGTACTGATGCCATTTCGCAATGTTGTTGTTTCATTGGATTTGCAGGCAAGTGAACCACGAAAACATTAGAATTTGTTTAATGAATCAAAAGTTCAAATGCATCACTATTAATAAAAGAACGACGAGACTGATAACTGTAGTCTGCTTCATAATATGGTTAAATAAAATTTTTAATATATTACATCAAAACTGTTAAATATTGACCTATCTCATTTTTGTTGCTTCAAACTATGTTACCACAATGAACTTCTGTTTTACAACTAGCAGTGATGCAAGATGCATGACCGGAAGGCCGTCGGCTCATGAAAGTATTTTGTTGTTTTCAAAAGCCAATGCGTACTTTTTCCTCCACCTACCCTGATTGGTTTTAAATTGAACAATATGTTTACCAAATTATCGATAATTATTTTATACCTTGCTATGAAAAGTATACCTTGCTATGAATGCTATGAAAAGTAGCTTATAATAATTGTTTGTTTGTTTGTTTGTTTGTTTGTTTGTTTGACTTACACACTCCGATGGGCGTGGCTTCGATCTCCTGTATGTGTGTAGCTTTCCTTCGGGGTAGATCCCGAACCGTCGCCAATAGCCCATTGCGCAGCTCAAGTGCGACGTTTATTTTACCCACGTTACGGTGCAAGAAGCATACAGCTCCAGAAGCCGTCTTGTTTTTGCACCGAATTAGTTCAACGTTTAGTCACTTGGGTGGATCGCGTTCCGTGTTGCATCAGCCAGTCGCTTGCTAAATTCGTTCGTTGGAGGTGTGTTGTTTGTTGAACCAGCTAAAAGTTGTGTTGTACAGTCGAAATTCGGTGTAATTCAGAAGTAGACTATATTTATATGTAGTTTATCATGCAATCCTTAAACGAAATGAATATTTTTTGTTGTTTGAAGTTCACTGTCGCGTTGATGATTTCGGAGAAGTATCTACAAGGATTTTATTGATAAGCCTGGCAAATGTTAGGTGTAAAAAACCAGACAGCTCCATTACTTTTTTTGTCGATTAAAAAAAACACCAGATAAAAGGTTGAAAAAGTAAAACCGGTCTGTGATAGAGAAAGATATTTTTGATGTTTTACCCAAATTTTATACATTTTGTTGAATAATTATTTTTAAAGTGTTTTCCTTCATTTCTGAACAATTTGAAAACAGTAGCTGCCTGGTTTTTCCGCCCACGTCTTCCATTGACAATTTTCATTTATGTCGTATAAACATAAATGAAAATGCACGCTTTATATGCACGCTAACTCCGTACATTGCCACTAGGGGCCGTACATGGTTGGTCGCATTTAAAATAAAATTAATTATATTTTTAAAAATAGTTTAATTGGAAGAAAAAAAGGGAAAATAATATTAGATAGTTGTAAGTTCTCACAAAACCAATCAATATAAATGAATAAAAATACTTTATCGGCATTCAAACAAAATTAAATTAATTGATATTGTTTTATATTTATTAGTAAACATATTGAAAGTGTGGTCTGACCAGTATAACTGTCAGTGTACTCGCCTGTTTTGAGGAAGAACCTGGCTATCCCAACCGCGATGGAATTTTTTTTTTTTCAAAATTGTACATTGTTAAAAACAGATACTTAAAAATAAGTAAAATGTACCCATTTTTGATTACATTCGATTCTTATCATAGCTCCGAATACATAAGTCTCATATTTGAAAAGGACGTGTACTCAAAAATGAGTAAAAGGAATAAAAAGAGCAGTTGCTTGCCCACATAGGCTGCCTTTAAAAATCCCTTTAAATAAATTACAACCAGGACTTACCGGGAATTGAACCCAATCGGTCTACCTAAAGTCGTCCGCATTGAAGTCCAGGGCCTTATCCGTTGTATTACCAGACCGCGTGAAGAAGTTATAAACAGATGTAATGTTAAAAAGCCGTGGCAAAAGAATGGAAAGTAAAATAATTGTACTTTAATAACTCAGTTTCCATTTAAGCAATCGGCATCAAATAATATGGAAAACCATCTTCTGAACAAATATTTTAAGTTTGCCAGGTCGCTTTATTAAATGGCTGGAACAGAAGCTGATATGAGCAATATTAAATCACCCTGTTCATTTTTGCGAAAGTACGATTGCTTAAATTCGAGTACGTCATCGCTCATTTAAAGTGCAATTGTACACAAAGAAAAACGAATACGTCCATGTACTCATTTTTAAGCACATTTTTTTACAGTGTGCGTTTCACATGTAGTAAATCTTTTTCTTTTAAATGAATTGCAAAGTTTGAAAAGGGCTCAATTAGAGGTTTTTTTCAAAATTGTTTTTTTTTCTCTATTTTTTCATGTATACATATAGACCCCGGTATTTTATCAGCGAGAAAAGTTCATATCTGGTTTTCAAAGTGATAAAAAACACTTGACAATCTGAAATAATTTTCGAAAAAGTATCATTTTACCGAGATGAGAGCTTTTTGATATTTATTGAAGACATTACGCGCAATGACTCGACAAATCACTTCTCCGTGTGATGACATTCAAGTTGTAATAAACTTTAAATTGTGGTACAATAATACATTATAAAAAATAGGTACTTAAAAATAAGTCAAATGTACTTATTTTTTAGTACATTCGATGCTTATCATAGCTCCGAATACATGTTTCATTTTTGAAAAAGACATGTACTCAAAAATGAGTAAAGTGAATAAAAAGAGCAGTTGCTTGCCTACATAAATCACTTTCAATAAATTCCAACAATTACAACCATGACTTATCGGGAATCGAAACCACTACCTGATGTCATCTGCACCGATGTCCAGGGCCTTAACCGTTGTACTAAGAGAGGGACGTGAATAATTTATATAAACAGAAATAATGTTAAAAAAGCGTAGCAAAAGGTTAATAAGAAAGATAATTGAGTTGTAATAACTCAGTTTCCATCGACATCAAATAAGGCAAAATAGGCAATCGACATCAAATAATGTGAAAACATCTTCTGAACGATTATTTTAAGTTTGCCAGGTCGCTTTTATAAGATGGCTTGAACAGAAGCTGATATTAGCAATATTAAACCATACTGCTCATTTTTGAGAAAGTATGAGTACTTAAATTTGAGTATGCCATCGCTCATTAACAATACAATTGTACTCAATGAAAAACGAGTACGTCCATGTACTTATTTTTAAGCACATTTTACAGTGTAACTTCAGGAAAAAGCCATTGTCATAAAGATGTTACGGGGAAAAAAAGGATTAAAGTTTCCTTTAAAGCGTCGACTTTTTTTTAGTTCATTTTAACCCTGGAAAGCCCGGTGGAGTCTTATGCCGTCCCTTCATTGGCGACGAAAGTCAAAATGAAGATTTTGTTAGGGTGTTGTCAAAACATTCCTACTATTGAAGCATTTCCACGTTACTCCTCCAAACATCCAATCAATCCCTTAAAAATGAACGACCTACCTACAAAAAAGATAATACAAATAGGTAAATTTTGAAAACTTCTTTGAAGAATTCTGCAGTGGCCGACAGAAGCAGCATCACGGTTGGATGTCATAGAAGACTTTTAATGGAAACGTTATTTTTGAGCGAAAAAAATTTATATTTGTATCACAATATAATCACAAGATATAACAAAATAGGGAAATGCAAAAGAAAACGTTAGTATATTTGTTCTTTTCAATATTATGCATTCCTTACAAATGCATTTTACTAAAACCCCCAAAGTTTTCGAATGAGTTTCAAAAATAACTTTCACCTCTAGAAAACTGTAGTGATAATTTTCTCCATCAAATATTACTTCAGATATGCTATTTTGCTTTGTTATAACGTAAACAGTGTCCAGTAAATTTGAGAAAAAATGCTCGTATAAGTCAAGTGGTTCAACAGAAATTTCAGTGGCGCTAGTACAGTCGAAATCATGTGAATCTCCCCCCCCCCCCTTTTTCCACAAACCATACATGAACGGAAATTCTATGTTATTTACTACTCAAATCAAAGTTTCCTTTAAATATTTACGAAATGATAACATGCGAAAAAAATAGAAATCACTTATTTTTTGAAAATTAAAGCAATCCTCTTTTCTTTTAAACATGCGAATCGGTCAATTTTAATATTAACTTAAATAACGAAACAACAGCAGGACAATAATTGTCCTGAAACAACAGCACACAGCAAATTTATCACGAAAACCATTTCCATTTGGAGAGATTCTCGTAAGTTCTCGTTTCTCACACACATCCCCGCGATTCACGCACGAGCCAATCCGTTTATCGAATACCAAATGCAGCTCAAACCAGAAAATTCATTTCAGCTGTACCTTTTTTACAAATGCAGTGCATTAGCATGGGGGGAAATCTCCATACTACGTAGAGGTTGACACGGCAACGATGCAGCCGATTTCGAACTTCGCTTTTTGGCTGCAGCTTTGATTGAATGGAGTTTTTTCCCCTCCTGAATTGTGCATTACGGCAACAGGCTTGCTATATATCGGAGATTTTGTTTACTACCGTAGAAATTTCATTTTCAATTTTAATCTTCATTTAAGAAAATTAGTAAAATATCTGATTTTAGTTTTAAAATACACTAATAAATTTAGGTGCAACCCGGCTGTACTTGCTGTAGTCCACGAGCCGCCACTGAGAAATTTGGTTTTTTGTGTCTACTGAAAAATTATAATTTTCAGAGTTGAGACTTTTTCGAAATTCACAATTCAATTATATTGAACGCTGCTTTTAAATTAAAAATTATCGTCTGGTGATTGTATGTAAAGGTAGGGATGCGATGCTAACCCATAAAAAAAGAATTTTCATAAATATTCACGTTTTTTTTTAATTTACACAATTTTAATGATTGTTATTTTTTTCTGAAATTCCAAAAACGTGGAAATTGAAAGAAAAAACAAAATTTTACTTTCATACAAAAAAATTTTATTGTATTTTCTTGAATTTTAACGAAAGGTAACATTCAAATCGCCTGAAACATATACCTTAAGAATTTCGCGCACACTGAAATGTTCCATTTTAAAAAACATTCTCTCAAATAAAGCAAATCAACAATCTCAGTTTACATTTATTGTGATCCGCAATCTTGAGAAGAAGGTGTGCACACATGAAAACACCGAACCCGAAATGAGCGACAAAATTTTTCTTTCAGTAAAGATATCGATGTAGTGAAACACCACTTGCAAAACGATACGATAATAAAACGATCGTTCGTGGTGTGGGGTTCACTTCATCTACCCGATACTCCCGCTAAGGCTAGAGTGATCACTTTAGCCTGACCGGCAGAGTATCGTCGTAGCAAGCCGAAGTTCCTCGGTTCGAAACCGAGCCTAGCAAAGTAGTGCATAATGCAGCAGATATTAGCATCGCGCTGCGATTGGTGACCCGGACGTGATCAGCATCGCGCTGCAATTGGTGACCCGGACGTGATCAGCATCGCGCTACAGTGGTTTGTACAATTCAGTCGGTATCGCGTCGTACCGACTGACGGCTCAAGTGATTTTTGCTATTGTAAAGTTGTATTTACTGCTTGAAATTTAAATAATTTTTCCTGGGCATATGTTTTTTTTACCAAAAATTTAATTGATTGTAATGGTATAAATTTTACGTTGTACTTGAAACCAGTGGGGTAAGTGCATCCACTGGGGAAGTGTGGCCACGGCAGGATATTTTTATTTAAAGAATTAATATTTCTGTAAAAAGCAAACTCTGGGCATACATTTTTTTATCAAAAAATGAATTGATTGTAATGGCATAACTTTCACATTGTACTTCAAACCAATAGATTTAAAATATATTGTAAGATTGAGTACTTTTCGAATTTAAAAATTGAATGTATATTGGTGGGAGAAAATGAACATCCGGAAGGCCAGAGCATTTGTGGGTCAAAGCTTTTTGGTTGATTTTTAAAAATAATATTACATTTATGCGTTTAATTGGTTGGTTTTTCCGAAAGCAAAGTGCTCAAAGCATATAAATGTTCTTTTTTAGACCTAAGTAATTTAATACATTGTACTAGTGTACTGAATGGACATGATATTCAAACAAGTGACATTCAGTATTCTAGTAAGACACAATTTTAAATTAGGGTGAATGGGGTAAGTGCAGATATTTTTATTTAAATCATTGATATTTCTGTAAAAAAAACTGTAGGCATACATTTTTTAACAAAAATTTAATTGATTTTAATGGTATAACTTTTTGCATTGTACTGGAAACCATTAGATTTAAAATATATTGTAAGATTGAGTACTTCTATGAATTTAAAAATTGGGTGCATATTGTTGGTAAAAATGGAGGTACGAACGGCTTGAGCATTAATTGATCAGAGCGTTTTGTTAGAAAATTAATTGTTTATGCGTTTAATTGGTTGGTTTTTCCGAGAGCAAAATGCACAAAATACATAAACGTTCTTTTTTATCTCTAAGTAGTCGAGTACACTTACTGAACATGATATTCAATCCAGTGACATCTAGTTTTATAGCAAGACACAATTTTAAATTAGAGTAAAGTGGGATAAGTGCAGCCACGGTAGGATATTTTTTTAAAGCATTGATATTTCTGTAAAAACAAACTCTAGGCATACAATTTTGGAATATTCTCTTTTGATGTTCTCCAAAAAGTCTGGTGTTTATTTAAGTGCTTACATTTTAGCGATAAATGGAAATTTGGTCTCGAAAGTTTGCCACTTTTTTTTTATACTTTTGTCCTGATATCTAGAATATCAGAACTTTGTATTCTTAAAAAGTTATATGTGTAGTGTTCAACCATGCACCTCATTTTAGTTTGGTTAGTTAACGTCGCACTAGGGCTGCAGATTGGGCTATTGGCAACGGTTCGGGGTCTATTTTGAGGAAAGACCCGGGAACATTGCCTCGTATTTTTAACCATGATCAAATGACGAGAACAACGCCTGAGCTGGCATACCATACATCTCAATAGGCGTCAATACATTGAACCACGATCAGAAATTGTAAATATTCTTAGACAACTTTTTTTAATTTAGAAACGGATCTGACAACCCTCCGATAATGAGAGCGCTTCAGCTTAATCTTGAACAATCCGCGTCGGATTCGAACTCGCAATCATCTAACTAGTGGCCGAATACAGTTCCACTGAACATTCGGGGCCCGATTTAATGTTGATTTTTGGTTAATTAAATAAACATCGCCCTATAGCTGCACAATGGTATATTGGCGACGGCTCGGGGTCTATCTCGAAAGACCCTAGAATATTGCTCCGTATTTTCTCACCGTTATCACATGACGAGGACAACACCTGAACTGGCACCTGACGCAACATAAATAGGCGTCAAGACATTGGACACCGATTCGATTTAACGTGCACCAGTCCCATATACATGCAGTGGTAATTGAGAATATGTTTGGACGACACATTTTTATAATTGAGGAGATAATCTGACAACCCTCCTATCGCATGATCGCTACAGTTTAACTTCTGTCAAATCCGCTTCGGTGCAAACTTTCAATCGCCTGATTGCTAGCCGGATACTGTTCCTCGGGGTCACCGGACCCCTTTTTAGGCCAACAGCAAACGGTTGGTAGGGGGGTTGAGGGGTGTGGGATGCCAGCTCAGGTGTTGTACTTGTCATCTGACAATGGTTCAAAATTACGAAACAGTGTTCTTGGGTCTTCCCTTTGGGATAGATCTCGAACCTTCGCCATTAGCCCTAGTGCGACGTTCATTAACCTACCAACAATTGGCGGCTAGGTTCGTCATGTATCATATAGTTGAAAAAATTTCGTCAAAATCTTTCTCCAGTCAAAAATTATGATTTTACCTAGTATCATCAAAATCGGATCATTAGTTTCTGAGATACGAATAACCGAACACAGACCCCCTCTCACTTTAATTTTAATCACGTAGATCGCACTGAAATAATGTCACTTGAGGAAAGGTTTAATTCACTAGATTTAAGGCTACAATGGGGAAAAAATTTCTAAAATTAATTTTTTTCTGCTTTATTCCAAATAAAAAAAAATGCAGTATAAAAGTTCCGCCTTCAGTTTTGAAAGTAAAAACCATGTGCCATACAGTTTTCTATACAGTGGGCGCTGCTTAATGTCGAAGTCACTATCACATGTGATAAAAAAAATTCATTTCATGAAATCACTTGTCAATTATCGAATATCTGATTTTTTCTATAAAGTCACAGAAAAATCTAATTTTCCCATCAGGCATTTCGTGAAATACATATCACATTTCATGAAGTTGATGATTATCCATTTCAAACCTTTAATAAGTAGTTACAATACACGGTTGGCTAATTGAGCTGGTATAATAACTGTGGCTAACTGATTGTATAATAACTGAGCGATCAATGTCAATTTTATCAATTTTTTAAAACTATTTTGATTTATCAATTTTAAATTTCTAATTCAAACAAATTTCGTCAGGCCTTTCTAATCCTTCAAATCAAACAATTAAGTAATTTCCTCAACATTGCAACAATGCTGCGCCTCAAACTTTGAAGTCATTTTTCTCAAAACTGCCAATTATGACATTAATCGTTCTTGTTCCAAGACACAGAAATTTACCCCTAACTGCAGCTGTCTTGCTCATGGGTACAATGGACTTTCAAGACAGCAAAAATTCATCAACATTAAGATTATTTTATTTTTGCTATAAATAACACTGTAACACTGTTGTCTATATTTATAAGTAATTTAATATATTAATTTTAAAAAATTAATTAATACAGCTTTCACAAAAATGCATTTTTCTCATCTTGTTAAATTTGAACGCAAGTAATATTTCGAAATGTTCCATACGCATTAGTTTTTTGGTTAGAATCTTAAAAAAAAATTTCAATGTTCTACATACTTATAGACAATGATTTTGCATGTTTCTTATATAAAAGTTGAATAATAATATTCATATTATGAATATTGTTTGGAAATATCTGTATTTTTCTACATTTTAAAAGAAATCTAAATAAGTTCAGTTTGTTAAATAAGTTCAATTTGTCAAAAATGCTACGATTAAAAATATTAGCAAAAAAAAATATTTGCGCGTGGAACGTTTTAATTTTTTAAAATTTATTATATATTTTTATTAATTGAATTAAAAAAATTTATTTTTTCAAATCAAAATTTTGTCCCTACGTTGAATGACCATTATAAATACATCGTAAAAATTTCAGTTATAGCTTGAACATTAAAATAACTAGTTTTAATAGGTCACTGTACCCTTAAAAGTATAGTAAAGCCACATGTACATCATTCCATTTATTCCAATACATTTCAAAAACAAAATTAAAATGTTGAAACTAAACGAATTTTTTATATTTTGTGATTTTTTTTTAATTCAAATGTTAGATCAGTACTAATTTACCATATAAGTATGTATTAAAAAGTAATACGTATTAAAAAGTAGTATAATTTTTATCACTAAACGACAAATTTATTTTACTGGTTAACGAAGAATTTGCACTGGGCGATAAAAACGTCGCCCAGTCCATGTGTTAAAATATACTGTAAATCATAGCAATTGTTAAAAGTGTCAAAATGTCCGATATTTATGATATGTATATCACATACCATACACATAAAAAGCGAAAATCTCAAAATTTATTAACATACGTTCTCGATTTGCAACTCGTTTTAAGTGGTCGTGCTTTTAAACCGTAGGCCATTGATCTCAGGGCATTGGGGAAAAGTATATGTGTTAAAATATACTCGAAACCTTAACAAATTTTAAAAGTGTCAAAATGTCTGATATTTATGATATGTATATCCCATATCACACGCATAAAAAATTCGAAAATCTCATAATTTACTATAACATACTTTCTCGATTTGCAACTCGTTTTAAGTGGTCGTGCTTTTAAACCGTAGGCCATTGATCTCAGGGCATTGGGGAAAAGTATATGTGTTAAAATATACTCGAAACCTTAACAAATTTTAAAAGTGTCAAAATGTCTGATATTTATGATATGTATATCCCATATCACACGCATAAAAAATTCGAAAATCTCATAATTTACTATAACATACTTTCTCGATTTGCAACTCGTTTTAAGTGGTCGTGCTTTTAAACCGTAGGCCATTGATCTCAGGGCATTGGGGAAAAGTATATGTGTTAAAATATACTCGAAACCTTAACAAATTTTAAAAGTGTCAAAATGTCTGATATTTATGATATGTATATCCCATATCACACGCATAAAAAATTCGAAAATCTCAGAATTTATTATAACATACTTTCTCGATTTGCAACTCGTTTTAAGTGGTCGTGCTTTTAAACCGTAGGCCATTGATCTCAGGGCATTGGGGAAAAGTATGTGTGTTAAAATATACTGAATATCACATATCACACGCATAAAAAACGCGAAAATCTCAGAATTTAATATAACATACTTTCTCGATTTGCAACTCGTTTTAAGTGGTCGTGCTTTTCAACCGTAGGCCATTGATCTCAGTTCATTGGAAAAAAAGTCCATGTGTTAAAATATACTGTAAATCATAACAATTGTTAAAAGTGTCAAAATCTCTGATATTTATGATATGTATAAATATCACACGCATAAAAAACGCGAAAATCTCAGAATTTACTATAACATACGTTCTCGATTTGCAGCTCGTTTCAAGTAGTCGTCTTTTTGAAACACTATATGCCACCGATCTCAGGGCATTGGAGAAACGTTAGTTCAAGAATGTGCACTGGGAGACTAAAGTGTCACCCAGTCCATGTGTTAAAATATACTCTAAATCATAAAAAAAAATTTAAGTGTAAAAATGTCCGATATTTATGATATGTGTATGACATACCATATGCATAAAAAAGAAAAATCTCATAATTTACTGTAACATACGTTCTCGATTTGCAACTCGTTTTAAGTGGTCGTGCTTTTCCACCGTAGGCCATTGATCTCAGGGCATTGGGGAAAAGTATATGTGTTAAAATATACTGTATATCACATATCACACGCATAAAAAACGCGAAAATCTCAGAATTTTCAATATTATTCGTTCTCGATTTGCAACTCGTTTTAAGTGGTCATACTTTTGAACCGTATGCCCCCGATATCAGGGAATTCGAGAAACATCAGTCACAAAAGCACCAGACATGCCACACACCCTTAAATTAATTCCAGGAATAACTTTAAATTAAAAAAAACGTCTTCCTTTGATATATGAATGTCATTCAATTCCATTTCTTGCATGTTTGTACAGTGCCCAATTCGATTCCATTTCAAAGTCATTAAATTTAGATCAGACTCGAAAATCTCTCCGAGTTTTCCAAGTTCAAGGAACGACTCAAAAGCATCGGCCAATCTACTCCGCCTATTTTTTCTCAGAAAATCCATATCCTTCAATTTACGTGTGAACCGAAGGACCTCCCACAATACCCGTTTCTTTCATGCTGGAGTCTTACGAGCTTTCCCGAGACAGGAAATTGCTGGTCACCGCTGACACAAAGCAAACCGGTGTCCAACGATTATAATTATGTCTCCACAGTTGGTTTTCCGACGCTTCCGAACAACAAAGGTGGGGATTGCGTTACTCGATTTGCAATCAATTCTGTTTGCAATCGAGATAAAATTAGGGGTTATATGGAACTAACCCACCCATCTCCGTTCCAAGCTCGATGCTGTAGGTTTTTTTATTGACCTTGTCTCGCCGGCGAATCTTATCGAAGTTAAAAAAAATCCAGACTTTTGGGATTTCGTTTCCTTTTGGTGAATAATAGTCTATTTCCAACTAAAAATTTCAACTAAACAAAATTGTGATGATGGAATGTTTTTTCTAAGCACGGTGAAGGATGTGTGTAGGCAAATTGAGACGGGTTGATTTCCTGCGAAAACATGCGATTTTTTTTAAGTTATATAATTGATATGTTTGGAAATGAAGAAAAATGTTTTTTTTTAATGCAGTTTTATATAGTTTGCTGATTTTTTTTTTTTTAGCTTTGTATTGGCAGAAGTCGCGTATAGTCACTCGATCTAAATTCGAGACTCGCACTGGCATTTTGCTTTGAAGAAGTACTGAGCTGCTCAAAACTTAAAAAGACTCTCCAGAAATATTTGGGAATATAATAATACGACTTTTTTGTGAATTATGATATATATTAATCAGGACCCCCCCCCCCCCTAAATATATATTTTGTGTAACGGCACTGATATTAATATATTCAAGTATGTAACAAGGAAAGATAATAACAAAATTATTAGAAACTACACTGTTAAAAACACTCGAAAATAAATCATATGCACACATTTTTTAGAACATTGGACGCTTATCATGGCTCCGATTACATAAATTTCAATTTTGAAAAAGACATGTACTCAAATATGAGTATAAAGAGTAGATGCTTGCTTACATAAGCTGCCTTTTTAAACCACTATCAATAAATACCAGCAGTTATAACCAAGACTTACCGGGAGTCGAATCCAGATCCTTAGGCACAGCTGTCCAGTGAGTTATCCGTTAAACTACCACGGCGACATGCAGAAGTTATAAACCGAAGAAAAGTTAAATAGTTTTGATAAAAGAATGGGAAGTAAGATAACTGAGCTGTAATAACTGGGTTTCCAGTTAAGCAAATGATATCAAATAACGTGGAAAATCATCTTCATCTTCTGAACGGCTATTTTAAGTTTGTCAGGTTTCATTAAGATCGCTTGAATAGAAGTTGAGATTAGAAATATTAAATTTCATTGCTAATTTTTGAGAAAATACGGTTACTTAAAATTCAGTACGTCATCGCTCACTTACAATGCAATTATACTCAAAGAAAACCCAGTAGGTTCCGGACTCATTTCTAAGTAGTTTTTTTTTACAGTGTACAGGTTAAAAACAATTTTTTTAAGTTTTCAAAATCAGTTAAATATTTTTTCTAACTTCTGCATCTAGAATAGCAAACTTGTACAGAATGTCCCAAAAGGGTAGTTACACGAAGGCACGCTATTAGGGGTGTGCGACGCATGCCACCGCACAGGGCCCCACGCTTCTGGGGAGGGCCCCGTACTCATCATAGAAAAATACACAAAATGTTAATATTACAGATAAAATGATTGTCTTTTCTTTTTAATTTTGACCTGAAACGCCTATAAAATCAGCTACATGAGATATCAGCATAGAAGCGTACTATATTACAGCTTTAAGGGGGATAGATTCCGACACTATTACTCCATGACAAATGGTACGACTGATATAATTTTGATCTCGTTTGATACAGATTACAGATTATTACAGTCTTGCCCCCTGTACTATATCGAAAGTTAACAGAAAATTAGGCTTATAAATTAAAAAAAAATGCAGGCATTTTACGTAATGAAGTTCTCTAATAAATATTCTATGAATATAAAATGTAGCCGCATCAAACATTTGTAGTTGATAAAAAAAATCTCGACTGGCTTTTCAAAAACCGGACAAACTTCTGAATAAGTTTCATATGTGATAAGTTTCATTCAAACTTCTGAATAAGTTTCATATGTGATAAGTTTCATTCAAACTTCTGAATAAGTTTCATATGTGATAAGTTTCATTCAAACTTCTGAATAAGTTTCATATGTGATAAGTTTCATTCAAACTTATTCATAAGTTTCCGTGCAGGTTAAACGGGGCCCCGCTATAAAGTTCGCACAGGGCCCCGCGAGTGCAAAGAGTGGCACTGGTTACACGCTTTGTTTTTCTTTATACACTGTTAAAAATAAGTACTTAAATATAAGTAAAATATACTCATTTGTAATAACATTCTTTACTTATCATAGCTCCTAATTTATGTTTCATTTTTGAAAAAGACATGTACTCAAAAATGAGTAAAATAAATAAAAAAGAGCAGTTGCTTGCCTACATAAATCACTTTCAATAAATTTCAACAATTACAACCCGGACTTACCGGGAGTCGAACCCACTCCGTCTATCTGATGTCGTCCGCACCGAAGTCCAGGCCTTATCCATTGTACTACCAGAGCGACGGGAAGAAGTTATAAACATAAGTAATGTTAAAAATGCGTGGTAAAAGAATGGGAAGCAAGATAATTGAGTTGTAATAACTCAGTTTTCAATTAAGCAATGATGTGGAAAACCATCTTCTGAACAACTATCTTAAGTGTGTCAGGTCACTTTATAAAGATGCCTTGAACAGAAGCTGAAATTCGCAGTATTAAATCACACTGCACATTTTTGAAAAAGTACGGTTATTTTAATTTGAGTACGTCATCGCTCATTTACTATGCAATGTACTTAAAGAAAAACGAGTATGTTTAGGTACTCATGTTTAAGTACCTTTTTTTACAGTGTACCCTGAACCAATTTCGTAGTCTTATGTTAAATCCGTTCAGTTCTTGCAAATCAATATCTTTTGTAAGATAAGTTGACCAACATTGTACTGCATACTCAAGATGAGGCCTAACCAACTCCTATACAATAGCAATATTACATATTTAGAATTATATGATATATTCCTTTAAAAAAAATTCCATTATTCAATTTGATTTTTTACTTGTTATCCCACATTGATGTCCCATTTTAAAGCCCAATTAACTAACACACCCAGAATAAACATTAATATTTATTTTATTAGAACTCACACTGTAAAAAAAATATGTTTAAAAATGAGTACATGAACGTACTTGTTTTTCTAAGTACAATTTCATCGTAAATGAGCGATGATGTACTCAAATTAAAGTAATCGTACATTCGCAAAAATGAGCAGTGTGATTTAATATTGCTAATCTCAGCTGCTGTACCATCTGAACAAAACTACCTGACAAACTGAAAATATATGTTCAGAAGACGATTTGTCACATTATTTGATGTCGATTTCTCAAATGGAAACTGAGTTATTACAATTCAAATATTTTACTGCCCATTCTTTTGGAACACCATTTTAACATTTATTCTGTTTATAACTTCTTCCCTTAGTAGCTTAACGGATAAGGCTTTGGACAGCGGTGCCTGCAGATTGGGTTCGGTTCCTGGTAAGTCTTGTAATTTTCGATATTTATTGAAGGTGATTTATGAAGGCAACCTACCCAGCAAAAAAAGTCAGCATAAAACCTTCATCAAAATTGTCAAAATGAAAGTTTTTTGAGGGTTTTATAAAGGATATTGAAACAAAAAAAACTGCAGTTTTTTTTAGGTTTTTAATTTTCCTACATAAAACCTTTAAAATATCTGCATTTTCCCTTCATGATTAAAAATTGAAACTTTTCTGCATGTTTTTATGAAGGTTTTTTACAGTTTTTATGAAGGATATTGAAACAAAAACCTTTAATTTTATAGATCTTCAAAAAAAAACTGCAGTTTTCCTGCATAAAACCTTCAATTTCAAAATTTTTATGAAGGTTTTATGCTGACTTTTTTTGCTGGGTATGTAGACTAGCATCTGCTCTGTCTATTCATTTTTACCCAGTGTACTCATTTTTAAGTACATGTCTTTTTCAAAATTGTAGCATGTATTTGGAGCCATGATAATCATCGAATATATTCAAAAATGAGTACATTTTACTCACATTTGAATACCTATTTTTAAGACTGCAGGATCTTTTTTACGAACATTTTTGAGATTTTCACAATTTTTTTTTTATGTTTCAGATTTTACCAATACTCACCTTCGTCTTTGCTTCCACTACAAAAGATGGATGACGTCACTGACCTGCAGCTGCCAACCGACGAATACGAGCGGGACCCTGCAAGCTGCTGCCTAATGAACGTTTTACGCTTTATACTGTGGAAGCTGTGTATATGCAATAAGGCAACTTACACGATCGAAGGCTATTATTTTTACAAACATGGCTGTCGGTATGAGGAAAACGTGGAAGTAACATGGTTATAAAAAGCTAACAGAAAACTTAACATGGATCCCAAGCCACCATGGGTATCCAAGCCTTTCCAGGACTTGTGCATTTGTTATGAAAGAACTGATAACTGCTACTCATTCATGAGTTGCTGATTAAAGAAGTAAACCCAGTGATAATGTTGTGTTATGTATGTTGAAGTTGTCCATTTATAAAAAATTTATTACTGAGTGTTATATTTGTATCTCCATTTTTTCAGTAATAAACATTGCTTTTTGAATTTATAAAAGACTTGGTTCCATTGTATTTTTTTAAACTAATAAATTAAAGTATTGTTCAAAAGAATTTCTCAAATATTAACTCTTTGAAAAATGCCTTTGTTAAAAATGTAAATTAACCCTCTGACGCTCATAAACGGGATATTACGTCTAGAGATTTTCAGTTTTTCTATCAATGTATCCAATTTTTAAACTCATAAAAATACTCAATTTTACAATATTTTATTTAACCTATTTTTTTAAGTATAACTTAAAAGCGACCTTTTTACAATGAAATAAAATTTCGGTAAAAATATGTAAGTGCATGCTTAGGAAAAAATATTTAAAATTCCAAATAGTGAAAACAACTTTACAATTGCTAAAATAGAGTGAGCATCAATGCATTGTTAAACATTATTACGACTTTGCACCAAAATTTGATACCCATTTAGCTGCAACCAACGTTTGGTGCTTAGTTTCACCATTTTACTATGCTACCACGGATACCATTTAGTGGTGGAACGTTGCACCAAAACTCAGTAACGTTACATAAAACTCAAAATTCCAGTTTTCTTAGTATTTTATGAGTAGTAATTTTGTAGCTAAGCTGGCAACCCTCCGATCGCAAGATCACAACTTTTTTAAACTTCTTTGTCAAGTCCACCGATCGCGCTCGAACTAGGAATCCTCTGATTCATAGCTGAACGCCTTTACCCACTGGGCTACGGTGGCCCTTGTTCGTCGTTGTCTTTCTTGGAGGAGATTCCTCGGCTTATTAATGTAGCGACAGCGAACATTTCGGTTGCAGTTAAAGCGGTTGAACCAATTATCGGTAAAACCTTAGCTTTTTTACACTTATTATCTTACACTTACTTATTTATTACACTTATTAATATCAAACAATTTATTGCAATTTTAAGGGATTTTTTTATTTTTAGATTCTACTTACTTTATGAGATTTAGGGAATTTTCGCCGTACATTATTTCGCTATCAAACATTTTCTACAATGTGAAACTTTTGGTTATTTTACTACTCTAATATTAGGGAGAACCGGTAAAGTAATACATGACATTGTAAAAATTATATTGAGAAAAATATACGTAAAGTGTTCAAAGTATCTATTACATTTATAACATCAAACAATTTATTACAATTTTAAAAGAATTTGTTTATTTTCAAATTTTCATAACTTTATGAAATTTAAGGAATTTTCACCGTATATTATTTCGCTATCAAACAAGTTGCGAGGTGTCAAAAATACAGTTATTTTACTATTCCAAAATTTGGGATAAATGGTAAAATTATTCATGATAAAATTATATTGAAAAAATTATAATTGACAAAATATAATTACAGTCTTCAAAGCATTTATTACACTTATTAATAGTAAACAATTTATTGCGATTTTAAGGGAATTTGTTTATTTTAAATTCCCCTAACTTTTTAAGATTTAAGGAATTTTTGCAGTGTATTATTTCGCTATCAAACAAATTGTAAGGTGTGAAAAATATTATTTTACTATTAATTTTTTATTTAAATGTGATTTCTATATTCACGCATTGTGAAAAAGTAACATATTTAAGGTTTTCATGTTAAAAACCTCCTTTAAGGGAAACTTCCCAATTCCCAAGCCCCAAATTCCGAAATAATTGCTAAAAAATTTTTCATAAAACTATGCTATTCATACTTAAGAAGATTGTGCAAATTTCAAAGCAGTAAAAGAAAGCGAACGTACATTTATTTAGATGTTTATATACCATTTGCTTTCTTATCATATTTCTACCAACATATCGTCTGCATCATTCGTCATTTACTCATAATATTTTTTTTTTAAGTTTGGACACGTTTAAAATGCTAAGACTTTGTAAAATATTAACTTAAAACTAAACTTTTAAAAGATTTTGAAGTTTAATGCTTGTTTTATAAACGAATAAATAGATTTTTTTAAATTAAGTTATAAACTATTTTTTACAAATTAATAAACTATTTTTTACAAATTAATAAACTATTTTTTACAAATTAATAAACTATTTTTTACAAATTAATAAACTATTTTTTACAAATTAATAAACTATTTTTACAAATTAATAAACTATTTTTTACAAATTAATAAACTATTTTTTACAAATTAATAAACTATTTTTTACAAATTAATAAACTATTTTTTACAAATTAATAAACTATTTTTTACAAATTAATAAACTATTTTTTACAAATTAATAAACTATTTTTTACAAATTAATAAACTATTTTTTACAAATTAATAAACTATTTTTTACAAATTAATAAACTATTTTTTACAAATTAATAAACTATTTTTTACAAATTAATAAACTATTTTTTACAAATTAATAAACTATTTTTTACAAATTAATAAACTATTTTTTACAAATTAATAAACATAAAAACAAATTAATGAACATAAAAACTAATTAATAAACATAAAAACAAATTAATAAACATACAAACAAATTAATAAACATTAAAAAAAACCATAAAAGCAAATTAATAAACATAAAATAAATTTTTGAAAACAATTAAAACACATATCTGCAAAAGTCTATTCATACGACTATAGTATATACTTTGATGTTATTTAATCAATTCAACCTTTTTTAAAACATTGAACATTAAAGGAGGAGTAGTGTTTTGTTTTTTAAAAAAAGACCATTAAAGTTTAAAGAACGCAAAAAAATATATATTACTTTTATTTTTATTATTATTATTCAGAAAAGATGTTCTAATAATGCAAAAAATAAAGGTATTTCTGTTAAATAAAACAATTAGAATTTGGGGCTCGGGTCTCCCTTAATATTTAATGAGTTGGGCTGACTTTTTAATGCAACCATGCATCTTCGATTTCATTTTATAGGTTAGAAAATACGTTAAAATAAAATTTCTACGGAAAGGTAAGTTATTTATTTTTTTTCTGAGCCACTTAGTTACCTCGTTAGTCGCGGCAGCTAACTGCCACGCCCGTTTCTTCCCTGAAAACATATCAAAAACGCATTATGGTGACTTGCTACCCTAGATAAATAGATTCTACACATTTCCAAATTTTGTGTGACACTGTTAAAAAAATCTCATGGTTTAAAAACAAAAGAGTTTTTCTAAAATGTCCGAAAATGTGTAGCTATGCACCTTTTGGCTGTCACTCAGAATCGAAAGAGTAGATTGTTAAAAATAGGTACTCAAACTTTAGTAAAATGTACTCATTTTTGATTACATTCGATGCTTATCATAGCTCCGAATACATAAGTTTCATTTTTGAAAAAGTCGTTTACTCAAAAATTATTATAATGAATAAAAATTAATAAATTAATAATTGCCTACATCTGCCTCCATAAATTGCTTTCAATAAATATCAAAAATTACAACCAAGACTTACCGTGACTAGAGCCTTATACTAAAGCCCCGCAGTCCAGCGCCTTATACGTTGTACGACCAGGGCGATGTGAAGAAGTTATAAACAGAAGAAATGTTAAAAAAAAAGGTGTGAAAAACTAATGGGAAGTAAGATAATTGAGTTGTAATAACTCAGTTTCCATTTAAGCAATCGACATCAAATAATGTGGAAAACTATCTAAAGAACAACTATTTTAAGTTTGTCAGTTCGCTTTGTTAAGAAGGCTTGAACAGAAGTTGAAATTAGCAATATTAAATCACTGCTACTTATTTAAAAAGTACGGATGCTAAAATTTGAGTGCGTCATTGCTCATGTACGATGCAATTGTACTCGAAGAAAAACGAGTATGTTCAGGTACTCATTTTTAAGTACCGTATATACTCGCGTATAAGCCGATCCGCGTATAAGCCGACCTCCTAATTTGAGGCCGATTTTTTGTCCAAAATCGGAAACTTGTATAATCGGAAAATCGTATAAGCCGAGTTGTATTTTCGTACATGAAAAATTCCGATTAAAATCGGCAAATCCTGGACAAAAGAGTGAAATTTTAATTAGAAAAATAAATATATAAGCCTAGAAATTAAAAGTTCAAAGAAAGTGGCTGGAGAAACGGCCTTCCTCGAAGTTCGTGACGATTCATCGGGCTTAAAAGTATGTACCACTTCCGGTGTTCTAGTGTCTTTCAAACCTCCATCGGACTTCTTAAATTAAATCTCCCTTATTATCAAATAAAATATTTTAAACCACAAACTTAAATACCAAAATGTGCAATTTCTAATCCTTAACATCGTTTTGTAAAGTTTTAAAAACTTTGAAAACGTCAACTATTTTCTGTCAACATCGTTGACTACTATCGCTATTAAATACGGATGAGCATTTTTTTTATCCATCTCGGAAGGAAATTCGAGTATTCAACATTATGGATGAATATATACTTCTTATTAAAATATTTAGTGTTTAATTACGAGATAAATGATTTGAAAATAGAACTTGAATTCGCCCGATTAGCAACCCCGATTTTACCGCTTTAAAGCCAATTCCATCCAAAATACTAATGAAACAATTATTAATATCTGTACATAATATTATCAAGGAATAAAATCTGCATTGGGGAAATAAATTTTGTTTAATTATTGCAATCGAGCAAGAAAGACATTGACTTTAAAGTGCTGTCATTCGCTACGCACGATGTCAACTTCTTCGTCTTCCATCCAAAATTCTATTAAAGTAGCGTTTACTAGCTTCATAAATTCTACCAACCAATTAAATATTTATCAAAATATATACTTTTTATTAAGTTAAACTGATTATTTGTGTGAGTGGTTAAATTTTGCGTTACGATTACGCGCGATGCGCAGAACGGTCTTCAGTCAGCACGTGACGCACATTCTCGATCTCGGAAATGTGTCGGCGCGTTTCAGAAGAATCCGCTAATTTCAACTTCTCTCCTTTTTCCCATTTTAGGCAAATTATATTAGAAATTTTAATGACCAGCGTATAAGCCGACCCCCCTACTTTTTGATGAAAATTTTGACTTAAATTTCTCGGCTTATACGCGAGTATATACGGTACCTTTTTTTTACTGTGTACTTTATACATGATACACAGATACTCTACCAGTCTGTCTAAAGTGATCACTCAAGCCCAAGCGGGGTATCGGGTGTATGAAGTGACCCATTACAAATGAACCTAGACAAAAAGAAGAAAAACTTTTGAAAAAAAATGTACACACACTTAAAATTTATATACTTTAATCTTAATTGCTTAAGAAGTTAATAACAAGACGACGGCAAAAGACAGTAAATGCTGTAAAGGGCCAAATGATGAATTTTTCAATGGGAAAAATATTTATTTAAAAATCTTGCGCCAGACTTTATTTGAAAGGAACGTTATTTCAAAGGTTCTATAACTGTCTCAAATATCACTAAACAGAGTTTATTAAGTTTTACTGAAAGCTTGATTACATAAAACCTTAGTTATTTTTTTGTACTTATCACTTAAAAAATCGTAAAAAAGTAGAGAAACGTCGGTTTGTATTTAACCCAGTAGTGCATAATGTAGCATATAATGCTACACAACTTTAAAATGACCCCTAGTGACATTTATTGAGTTTTATGTGAACCGTTATAGTATTGTCACGTAGGGAACCATGTGTCTAGTTGTTATAACCGGCCTCTAGGTGATTTATCTTTATAAAAATGGTTGTAATAAAGGCAATCAGTTGCTTCGAGGTCTGTTGTTTTAAAACTGGCTCGTAAAGGTGAAGATTTCGAAGATTGTTTTATTACTTATAAATATAATCTGGCTTTACAAATATTCCTAGCTATTACCAAATGTATGTAGATTGTATTTAACTATATTTTTATACTTTTTAAAATTATTTAAGGAATTGCACATGATGTTGCATATACTCTACACAACTGTTTAAATTAAATATTTAATTAAATAGGCACTTAGGATTTTTTGTATATTTTTTCAGCGGTACAGGGACAAAAAGAAAACGCAAAAAAATTATTTCATTAAAAACGAAAAAAATTATTTTATTAAAAACGAAAAAATTATGCACTAGAGGGTTAAGGAGACGTAGATCCAAAAACTTGTAGAACAGTTTTTTTTTTATTTGCTAAAATTATATCTTCTAAATATGCTTGAAAATTGTAGAACTCTATTCATGTTTTTGAATGAAGTTTTTAATGTTTTATTTTAATATGAATATTTGGGTTTCATGACTTATGCATTCCACTCCTACACCCCACGGAAAGTTACAGTTCCGGTAATTCTATTTCTAGAAATCGAGCACTATATGTATATTATATATATATATGTAAAGCTTGGTTCGTAGACCTTGGCCTCAACTCCGGAACACTATGGAGATCACCGGGCACCGGTCTCGAAATCACCAGACACCATCTTGATATCACCGGACACCAGTCTTGAAATCACCGGACACCAGTCTTGAAATCCCCGGACACCAGTCTTGAAATCACCGGACACCAGTCTTAAAATCACCGGACACCAGTCTTGAAATCACCGGACACCAGTCTCGAAATCACCGGGCAATTCAGAACACCGGACACTCTTTTTTTACTTTTGTTTTCCCAATCCTCGTCCTGCCCGGTCCTCGCATTTTCTCCTCTTTTTCAAAACCGCCGAAAAACCAAACACTTTCTCCCTCGCATTTTGGAAAAAAATATAAATAAAAATAAAACACTTTAGTTAAATTAAAATAAAAAATATGGCAAAAGTGAAAAATCCAGGTAATAAAACTAAAATATGAATTATTAAAGTAAAAATTATATTATATTATAATTTTTAGATTATGTTATAATTTTTACTTTAATAATTCATATTTTAGTTTTATTACCTGGATTTTTCACTTTTGCCATATTTTTTATTTTAATTTAACTAAAGTGTTTTATTTTTATTTATATTTTTTTAATTTAATATATTTTATTGTTTTACAGTATATTTTTATCATTATGCTTCATGCAGCTCTAGCGCTGATTCATATTTGATTTTCTATGCATTTTAATTTAATTATATAATTTTGTTTATCATTTTCCATTGTTTTCTACTTTGTTTTTATTGTATATATATATATATATATATATATATATATATATATATATTAGATATCTTCCCGGTAAATTATCTAAAAACACGTAAATTATCTGCGGATTGCAAATTTTAAAACGCAAACGCAATCTACAAAATCATGACTAAATTATCTAAAAAGATGGTTAAAGTTATTCAAATTCTAGATGTCTCAATGACAATTATTTTTTTAATCAACGTTGGGAATCTAAGGGTATTGTAAAAGCAGTTGTTTGCTTTGATAAAATAATTAAGAAAATTTGCAAAAGGAATCGAAATTGTTGTGCTAGTTTCATTGAACAATAGATATTTACATAATATTTAAGATCTTTAAATAACTTTAATATCAAAATTTGTTTTAATGGGTGATAAGACAATGAAATCGCTCTGTTACACAAATTTTAAAACAAAAAAAAATTCCGCGCATTTGATTAAATCTAGTTTTAATATTTTGAATGTTTACAACATGATGTAAATCATTATTTCTTTCAATGAAATGAATTACGTTGTGAAATTTGATAGTTCCTCTTCAAAGTACACAAGTTCCGACAGATATCAGAATAATTGCAGTTTGGGTTACAAATTAGAGCTTTGCATCACCTATTCTTTCCATTATTTCAATACTTCCGATTATTTTAATTAGGTTAAATTCTTGAAGAACCCGAAATAATTAATTTCAGGAAAACTAAAGGCTGACCCACATTTTAAAATACTTATTTCGGCTGTGACCCATTCTGAAGAGGAGCTCAGTAATTACTTGAGTTGTCTATTTTCAAAACAAGACGGATCAACATTTTATTTTGAGAAAATCGTTTTTTTTAGTTTATTTGTTTGTTTGTTTGTTTGTTTGTTTGTTTGTTTGTTTGTTTGTTTGTTTGTTTGTTTGTTTGTTTGTCTGTTTGTCTGTTTGTCTGTTTGTCTGTTTGTCTGTTTGTTTGTTTGTTTGTTTGTTTGTTTGTTTGTTTGTTTGTTTGTTTGTTTGTTTGTTTGTTTGTTTGTTTGTTTGTTTGTTTGTTTGTTTGTTTGTTTGTTTGTTTGTTTGTTTGTTTGTTTGTTTGTTTGTTTGTTTGTTTGTTTGTTTGTTTGTTTGTTTGTTTGTTTGTTTGTTTGTCTGTCTGTCTGTCTGTTTGTCTGTTTGTCTGTTTGTCTGTTTGTCTGTTTGTCTGTTTGTCTGTTTGTCTGTTTGTTTGTTTGTTTGTTTGTTTGTTTGTTTGTTTGTTTGTTTGTTTGTTTGTTTGTTTGTTTGTTTGTTTGTTTGTTTGTTTGTTTGTTTGTTTGTTTGTTTGTTTGTTTGTTTGTTTGTTTGTTTGTTTGTTTGTTTGTTTGTTTGTTTGTTTGTTTGTTTGTTTGTTTGTTTGTTTGTTTGTTTGTTTGTTTGTTTGTTTGTTTGTTTGTTTGTTTGTTTGTTTGTTTGTTTGTTTATTTATTTATTTATTTATTTATTTTATTTTATTTCCATGCACTACATCACCGTGCAAAACGGTATTGACCTAAAATCAGTGGCGGCCCGTGGTCAAAAATGTTAGTGCAGCCGAAATCATGTGAATCCCCCCCCCCCCTTTCTTCCCCAATCCTCCTTCTTTTAAACATGCGAATCGGTCAATTATAATATTAATGCAAATAACAAAACAACAGCAGGACCATGTCCTGAAACAACAGCACACAGTAAATTTATCACGAAGATCATTTCCGTTTGGAGATATTATTCTCGTAAGTTATCGTTTCACCCACTCATCCCAGCGTTTTACGGACCAGCCAATCAGCATATCGAATCTCAAGTGCAGCTAAAACAAGTAAATTCATTTCGGCTGTACCTTCTCACAAATGCAGTGCATTAGCATGGGGAGGAATCTTCATTCTACGTAAAGGTTGTTATGGCAACGATACAGCCGATTTCGAATTTCGCTTTTTGGCTGCAGTTTTGTTTGAATGGAGTTTTTCCCCTCCTGTATTGTACATTACGGTAACAGGCTTGCTTTCATCGTAGATTTTGTTTACTACCGTAGAAATTTCATTTTCAATTATAATCTTCATTTAAGAAAATTGGTAAAATATCTGATTTTAGTTTTAAAATACTGAATTTAGGTGCATCCCGGCTGTACTTGCTGTAGTGGACGAGCCGCCACTGCCTAAAATGTCGGAATCCAGTCTAAAAATGCATTAAAAGTCATGGCTTTAGATCCAAAAGTAAGTGGCTGTCAATCGTTTTGGGCTTCTCTTGTAAAATTTATGAAAATAAATCTATCTGATTTTGAAATCTGGCTGTTCACTGAAGGTGTGTTTGTTCAGCTAGCATTAATTAATTTTAGTACTTTACGTTTCGCTTTTAAAAATTATTGAACAGTGAACACAGAAGTGAATAAACGCGTCATGTGATATATTTTTTTATTTAATCTTTCATGGTTGAAATTACTGTGAGCTTTCCTCAAATAAACATTTTATTTCTATCCCCTATATCTGTACCTCAGAGGTATAGGACAATATGTCATGTTTTCGATTTTCAGGTTAAAATTGTGGTATTATGAATTTTTCACACTCTTAACAGAGGTATAAAACATTATCTTCTATATAGATTCCCAGCAGAGGTATTATTTTCTAAATATCTAAATGTTCATAAGAACCAACACGCAAATACAAGTTTGGTAAGCTCTCCTGTGAAATAGTAAAAATTGACATAGTGCTGTATACCTCCGATGTATAGAAATAGGGATAAAAATTTCTTGTTGATTTGAAACACTATTTAACAATGATTTTGCTAAAGCGCTTCAAAACTTACATTGTCCAATATCCAATTCAATTTCAAAATGTTCTTCCAAGGTTTTATTTAATGGATTATAGGGCACTCCGAGGTATATTTTAACTTTGGAACTGAACGACTATTTTGTCGCCCAGTGAAACCATTGTTGTCGCCTAGAAAAAAAATATACTAATCATTCATTACTAATGTATTTTACTACCTACTACACGCCTGTTGAAAATTAAACAGGATCTAACATTATTATTTAAACTAATTGAGAATTCGTGAATTTCAAGAAATGACATAAAAAAATTATATATTTTTTACCCATAAAAATTTAGGTATTTTGTGATGTAAATAGTCATTTCACGATATATATTCCTTAAATAATTTATTTAAAATGAATACATTTCATAAAATAACTCATAGAAAAATATATATTTTTATTACCCATAAAATGTAGGTATTTCGTAATGTATATAGTCATTTCAGTATATATATTCATTTAAATGATTAATTGAAAATTCATACATTTCATAAAATGACTTATAGAAAAAAATAGATATTTTTATTACTCATAAAATTCAGACATTTCATGATGTAAATAGCCATTTCCCGATGTATATCATTAATTGATTAATTGAAAATTCATACATTTCCTAAAGTGACTAATAGAAAAAAAAATAGATATTATTTAACCGATAAAAATTCAGGTATTTCGTGATGTGAATAGTCATTTCACGATATATATTCATTAAATGATTAATTGAGAATTCCTGCATTTCAAGAAATGACTGATAAAAAAATTAGATATTTTATTACACATAAAAATTTAGGTATTTCGTGATGTAAACAGTCATTTCGCGATATATATTCTTTAAATGATTTATTTAAAATTGATACATTTCATAAAATGACTGAAAGAAAATATATATTTTTATTACCCATAAAATTTAGGTATTTTGTAATGTGAATAGTCATTTCACTATATATATTCATTAAATGATTAATTGAAAATTCATACATTTCATAAAATGACTGATAAAAAAAATTATATTTTTATTACCCATAAAATTCAGACATTTCATGATGTAAATAGTCATTTCCCGATATATATCATTAAATGATTAATTAAAAATTCATGCATTTCCTAAAGTGACTGATAGAAAAAAAAAATATTTTTTATCCAATAGAAATTCAGGTATTTCGTGAGGTGAATAGTCATTTCACGATATATATTCATTAAATGATTAATTGAGAATTCATGTATTTCCAGAAATGACTGATTAAATCATTAGATATTTAATTACACATAAAAATTTAGGTATTTCGTGATGTAAACAGTCATTTCGCGATATATATTTAAATGATTAAAATTATTTATTTAAAATTAATACATTTCATAAAATGACTGATAGAAAATACATATTTTTATTACCCATAAAATTCAGCTATTTCGTAATGTGAATTGTCATTACACGATATATATTCATCTAATAATTAAATAAAAAATCATACATTTCCTGAAATAACTGATTAAAAAAAATTATTACCCATACAAATTTATGCATTTTATTTATTGTTTTAATAGTAATTTCACGATATATATTTATTAAATTATAATTGAAAATAAATTTCATTTATTTCATGAATTACATGATATAAATAGTTATTTCATGAAGTGCATTTTTAGGTATGTTTTGAGTATCAGCCTTTCGTCCCTAACTGAATAATGTCTTAAAATATGCACAAAGACATTCCCAAACAAGGTTCTTCGAGTAGTTTCCTGTCTTAAGTTTATTTAGCTGACCCGCAATCGCTGGGTTTCACCCCTGTTTGTCCTCCAGATATTTTTAAGCACTTCCCGGCAATCCAGGAAACTGCAGCTGCGTTTATTGCGTTTCTCTGAAATATAAATCATTAGAAAACTTCGGAGCGTAGAAATATTTTTAGTCAAAACAACTCCAGCGTCGGCTCGTGGGGTACGCAAGTGCAGCCGGGCTGCACCTAAATTTATTACTGTATTTTAAAACTAAAATTATATTACTAAAACTAAATACTAAAATTATATATTATATATATAATTTTATATTATATATTATAATTATAATTATATATTATAATTATATATTATAATTATATATTATAATTATAATTATATATTATAATTATATATTATAATTATATATTATAATTATATATTATAATTATATATGATAGTTATATTTATAATTATATATTATAATTATATTTATAATTATATATTATAATTATATATTATAATTATATATGATAGTTATATTTATAATTATATATTATAATTATATTTATAATTATATATTATAATTATAATTGTATATTATAATTATATATTATAATTATAATTATATATTATAATTACAATTATATATTATAATTGTAATTATATATTATAATTATAATTGTATATTATAATTATATATTATAATTATAATTATATATTATAATTATAATTATATATTATAATTGTAATTATATATTATAATTATAATTGTGTATTATAATTATAATTATATATTATAATTATAATTGTGTATTATAATTATAATTATATATTATAATTATAATTATAATTATATATTATAATTATATATTATAATTATAATTATTTATTATAATTATATATTATAATTATAATTATAATTATATATTATAATTATAATTTTATATTATAATTATTATTTTATATTATAATTATAATTTTATATTATAATTATATATTAGAATTAGAATTATATATTAGAATTAGAATTATATATTAAAATTAGAATTATATATTAGAATTATAATTATATATTAGAATTAGAATTATAATTATATATTATAATTATAATTATATATTATAATTATAATTATATATTATAATTATAATTATATATTATAATTATAATTATATATTAGAATTATAATTAGAATTATATATTATATTATAATTATATATTATAATTATAATTATTTATTATAATTATAATTATATATTACAATTATAATTATATATTATAATTATAATTATATATTATAATTATATATTATAGTTATAAATATATATTATAATTATAACTATAATTATATATTATAATTATAATTATATTATAATTATAATTATATATTATAATAGTATATATTATAATTGTATATATTATAATTATAATTATATATTATAATTATAATTATATATTATAACTATAATTATATATTATAATTTTAATTATATATTATAATTATAATTATATATTATAATAGTATATATTATAATAGTATATATTATAATAGTATATATTATAATTATATATTATAATTATAATTATATATTATAACTATAATTATATATTATAATTTTAATTATATATTATAATTATAATTATATATTATAAAATTATATATTATATTAAATTATATATAATAAAAAAATCTTCGATAAATAGCAAACCTGTTGTCATAATTCACAACTCAGGAGAAAAAAACTCGGTTCAATCTAAGTTGCAGCTAAAAAGTAAAGTTAAGAATCGGCAGCAACGTTGCCATGATAACATCTACGTAGTATAGAGTCTTCCCTTACACGCTGAAATTGGGTGTTTGGCGACATGCTGATCATAACGAATTTTTCAACTTTGGCAGTACTTGTGAATTTAGATAAACAGGTTGCACGTGATTGGCTCGTGCGTGAATCGCGGGAAGAGAAGGCTGGGGAGACCGATAATTTTCAAGAATCTCTCCAAACGAAAATAGATTTCGTGATAAGTTTACACGTGCTTTGTTGTTTCGTTACTTATATTAATATTAAAATTGACTGATTCTCAAGTTTAAAAGGAAGAAGGATTGATTTAATTTTCAAAACATAAGTGTTTTCTATTTTTTTTCGCATTTTATCATTTCATAAAAATGTAACGGAACATTTCTCATTTTTGAGTACATGTCTTTTTCAAAAATGAAACTTTTGTGCTTTTTTTTAAATACCTATTTTTAACAGTGTGTGATCGTAAACAAAACATCACAGAAAAATAGTTGTTAGCCGTTAGGGAAAAAATTCAAAGGTGGTTCTTATACATTCCATCGGTTTTCCTGAACATTTTATTTCAAAACAAATTATAAAATTATGTTAAATAATCAAAAAAGAATTTTGTTTAAGATGAGGTGTACGAATTCTTTTCTTAAATTTTATTAATATAATGCGTTTCAAATAAGTAAATTTTTATAGGAAATTAAACTACAGTTTCGTATTTCCTGTAGATAGTAAATTCAATGTTTCATAATTGTTTTTGGATGTTGCTACCGCACTTTTTTCGATGCTGCTCCAGCACATTTTTAAAAAGTAATTATAAGTAAAATTTTTTACTTCATTGCCAAAACATGGAAAAATTTCGTACCCCAACCCAATCCATGCCAAAATGAACATATATCCCTGTTTGTACTGAATTTGATTTAGACAATGCAGTACAATTTCTGAGGAAACCGAGGATAGTATGAACATGAAGGTTTAGCTGTGGACCCAAACTACGCAAAAGTTTTTAAACAAGGCAATAGTAAGTTGAGTAATACTTCTAGATTTTCTTATTTATCCAGATTTTTCTTATTTTTTTTATATAAAGATTTACATTAAATAAGTCAATTTTATGACAAAATTTAACAATAAAAACAAAATTGCGGGATTTTTTTTAACTTTAACTGATCATACTTATTATTAATTTTTTTCAAAAATTGAACTTGAGCAAAAAAAAAGCCCAAAAAAAAGACACTCGAAAATTTAGAAATAAAGTTTGCAACCTTGATGAATTGAACCTGTGTTACGCATAGAAAATGTTTCGAAACAAAAAAATTCTTCTAGAAAAAAATGTCTCCCCTTTGATCTTGCACTTTTAACACCCAATCGCCGCCACTGGATATTAGCAATATTAAACCACACTGCTCATTTTTACGAAAATACGATTACTTAAATTTGAGTACGTCATCGCTCATTTACGATGCAATTGTACTCAAAAAAAAAGTACGTCCATGTACTCATTTTTAAAAACATTTTTTTTCACGGTGTAGCCTTGAAACTTAAGATACTTACGAAATACTTATGGCAATACGCTACTTAGTCAAAAATATAAAAGTTATACTAATTAATTAGGAGATTAATTTTAAGTTCAAGCAGTGAACCGCGTTATGAACACTATGTTCAGACAAAATGAGCTATTGAAAATCGTTATCTGGAGGGCGGCTTTATATAGAATAATACGAATTGATAGTAGTTATTTTCGGAGAAAAAAATGTAATCCTGATTGCACATAAAAATAACCATTGGCTTATCTTAAATGCTTGAATAAATAGTTACAAGCCAACATATATGCTTTTAGGCGCTCTTTCCAATTTAAAAATATGTATTTTACTTGTATATTTTGTCTGTTTTTATGTAAATGTACAATAAGCGTAGTTCTTTCAATTGTTATTTTATATATTTCAATAAAAAATATGAACAATAGTAGTTATTGATAGTAGTTATTTTCGGGAAAAAAATAATTTAATCCTGATTGTACATAAAAAAAACATAGGCTTATCTTAAATGCTTTAATAAATAGTTACAAGTCAACATATATGTTTTTATGCGCTCTTTCCAATTTAAAAAATAATTATGTTTTTACTTGTATACTTTGTCTGTTTTTATGTAGATGTACAATAAGCGTAGTTCTTTCAATTGTTATTTTATATATTTCAATAAGAAAATATGAGCAATTGTAGTTATTGATAATTGTTATTTTCGGGAAAAAAATAATTTAATCCTGATTGTACATAAAAAAAACCATTGACTTATCTTAAATGCTTGAATAAATAGTTACAAGCCAACATTTATGTTTTTATGCGCTCTTTCCAATTTAAAAATAACAATGTGTTTTACTTGTATATTTTTTCTGTTTTTATGTAGATGTACAATAAGCGTAGTTCTTTCAATTGTTATTTTATATATTTCAATAAGAAAATATGAGCAATTGTAGTTATTGATAATTGTTATTTTCGGGAAAAAAATAATTTAATCCTGATTGTACATAAAAAAAAAACATTGACTTATCTTAAATGCTTGAATAAATAGTTACAAGCCAACATTTATGTTTTTATGCGCTCTTTCCAATTTAAAAATAACAATGTGTTTTACTTGTATATTTTGTCTGTTTTTATGTAGATGTACAATAAGCGTAGTTTTTTAATTGTTATTTTATATATTTCAATAAGAAAATATGAACAATAATAGTTATTGATAGTAGTTATTTTCGAGAAAAAAAATAATTTAATCCTGATTGTACATAAAAAAACAGTCTTATCTGAAATGCTTTAATAAACAGTTACAAGTCAACATATATGTTTTTATGCGCTCTTTCCAATTTAAAAAATATGTAATTTACTTGTATATTTTGTCTGTTTTTATGTAGATGTACAATAAGCGTAGTTCATTCAATTGTTATTTTATACATTTCAATAAAAAAATATGAACAATCAAACCTTGAGTTTCGTTTCTTCGAGTATTGAACACAAACAAAAGTACATTTTCGTTTCGTTAATGAGTGTAAAATATTTAATGCACATTGTTTGAAAATAAGTAAACCCTTTCATCTCTTATATTTAGAAGTTCAATTCGGACGGAACACCCTTTCTCCGAAGAGAAAAAAACTGCGCCAATTTCGGAACTTCTGAAAGGGGTAAAAATCTAAATGTGGCAGCGCTAAAACCCCGTGAAGACCACCGTTTCTGTTCAATGTGAACTCAACTGTCTAACGGGAGCCATCAGTGGAGTGAGCTCTCTATTGGTAGATACCACCTTTAACGAATTAAAAAAAAATCGGGTGGGCATAGTCCCCACTATCCTGTTCCACTTACGACTGCTTGGCCTGCTCTTTCTTGGGTGTCTTCGGTAAGCTATATATCTCTTCCTATTAGTCATAAGTTTGGACTTCTTGGTATTGTTTTGCAGTGGCGGCTTGTGGACTACGGCAAGTACAGCCGGGCTGCACCTAAATTTATTAGTGTATTTTAAAATTAAAATCAGATAGTTTACTGATTTCTTTAATGAAGATTATAATTGAAAATGAAATTTCTACGGTAAGTAAATAAAATCTCTGATAAATAGCAAGCCTGTTGCCGTAATGCGCAATTCAGGAGGGGAAAAACTCCATTCAATCAATTCAATCAAAACTGCAGCCAAAAAGCGTAGTTCGAAATCGGATGTATCGTAGCCATGGCAACCTCTATGTAGTATGGAGATTTCCCCATCTGCTAATGCACTGCATTTGGGGCGAAATACAGCCCGAAATGAATTTTCTGATTTGGGCTGCACTTGGGTAATTTGATAAACTGATCGGCTCGTGCGTGAATCGCGGGGATATCCGAGAACATCCCCAAACGGAAATAGTTTTCGTCATAAATTTACTGTGTGCTGTTGTTTCGTTATTTAAGTTAATATTAAAATTGACTGATTCGCTTTTTTAAAGGAAATGAGGATTGCTTTAATTTTCGAAAAATGAGTAAGTGTTTTCTATTTTTTTTCGCATCTTATCATTTCGTAAAAATTGAAAGGAAACTTTGATTTGAGTAGTAAGTAATAAAGAATTTCCGTTCATGTATGGTTGTGAAAAATAGGGGGGGGGGGGATTCACATGATTTCGGCTGCACTAACATTTTCGACAACGGATCGCCACGGTTATTTTGTATGGATTGAACTGCTCATTCCACCTATTTAAGTTTCCTATGCCGCAATTTAACTTTAGTGTGATATTTTAACATTACATGTAGTGAAATCTTCGACAAATCATCGCTTCCACACAAATTTCACAGAAATGGTTTAAAACATCAACTAGTCAAATGCACTGTTAAAAATAGGTAGTCAAAAATAAGTAAAATTTTCTCGTTCTTGAGTTAATTCAATGATTATCATAGCTCCCAATACATAAGTTTCATTTTTAAAAATGTCATGTACTCAAAAATGAGTACAATGAGGAAAAAAAACCAATAAAAAGAGCAGTTCCTTGCCTACGTATCGCCTTCATGTGGAAAGCCATTTTCAATAAATATCAACTATCACAACCAATTACCGGGAATCGAACCCATATCTTAAAACACCGCAGTCCAGTGTATCCAGTATTAAATGTACTACCAGGTACGCAGTCCAGTATCCGTTGTACTACCAGGGTGACATGAAGAAGTTATAAACAGGAGAAATGTTAAAAAGGTGTGCCAAAAGAAAGGGAAGTAAGATAATTGAGTTGTAAAAACGCAGTTTCCATTTAAGCAATGGACATAAAATATTTGTTTAGAAAATGGTTTTCCCCTTCATTTGAAGTTTGTCAGGTCGCTTTGTTAAGATGGCTTGAACAGATCTGAGAATATCAATATTAAATCAAACTGCTAACTTTTGAGAAAGTACAATTACTTAAATTTGAGTACTTGATTGCTCATTTACGATTCTCATTACGACTTGAAGAAGTTATAAACTGAAGAGATTTTAAAAAGGTGTGGAAAAAGATAAGCAGTAAGATAATTGATTTGTAATAACTCAGTTGTCATTTAAGAAATCGACTTCAAATAATGTGGAAAACCATCTCCTGAACAACTATTTTAAGTCTGTCAGGTCGCTTTGTTAAGATGGCTTGAACAGATCTGAGAATATCAATATTAAATCAAACTGCTAACTTTTGAGAAAGTACAATTACTTAAATTTGAGTACTTGATTGCTCATTTACGAATCTCATTACGACTTGAAGAAGTTATAAACTGAAGAGATTTTAAAAAGGTGTGGAAAAAGATAAGCAGTAAGATAATTGATTTGTAATAACTCAGTTGTCATTTAAGA
Organism: Troglohyphantes excavatus; assembly: GCA_963932185.1. Classification (NCBI taxonomy): domain Eukaryota; kingdom Metazoa; phylum Arthropoda; class Arachnida; order Araneae; family Linyphiidae; genus Troglohyphantes; species Troglohyphantes excavatus. The sequence goes on along the minus strand of OZ010672.1, from coordinate 58,903,866 downwards.
AATCGACATCAAATAATGTGGAAAACCATCTCCTGAACAACTATTTTAAGTCTGTCAGGTCGCTTTGTTAAGATGGCTTGAACAGATCTGAGAATATCAATATTAAATCAAACTGCTAACTTTTGAGAAAGTACAATTACTTAAATTTGAGTACTTGATTGCTCATTTACGATTCTCATTACGACTTGAAGAAGTTATAAACTGAAGAGATTTTAAAAAGGTGTGGAAAAAGATAAGCAGTAAGATAATTGATTTGTAATAACTCAGTTGTCATTTAAGAAATCGACATCAAATAATGTGGAAAACCATCTCCTGAACAACTATTTTAAGTCTGTCAGGTCGCTTTGTTAAGATGGCTTGAACAGATCTGAGAATATCAATATTAAATCAAACTGCTAACTTTTGAGAAAGTACAATTACTTAAATTTGAGTACTTGATTGCTCATTTACGATTCTCATTACGACTTGAAGAAGTTATAAACTGAAGAGATTTTAAAAAGGTGTGGAAAAAGATAAGCAGTGAGATAATTGATTTGTAATAACTCAGTTGTCATTTAAGAAATCGACATCAAATAATGTGAAAAACCATCTCCTGAACAACTATTTTAAGTCTGTCAGGTCGCTTTGTTAAGATGGCTTGAACAGATCTGAGAATATCAATATTAAATCAAACTGCTAACTTTTGAGAAAGTACAATTACTTAAATTTGAGTACTTGATTGCTCATTTACGATTCTCATTACGACTTGAAGAAGTTATAAACTGAAGAGATTTTAAAAAGGTGTGGAAAAAGATAAGCAGTAAGATAATTGATTTGTAATAACTCAGTTGTCATTTAAGAAATCGACATCAAATAATGTGGAAAACCATCTCCTGAACAACTATTTTAAGTCTGTCAGGTCGCTTTGTTAAGATGGCTTGAACAGATCTGAGAATATCAATATTAAATCAAACTGCTAACTTTTGAGAAAGTACAATTACTTAAATTTGAGTACTTGATTGCTCATTTACGATTCTCATTACGACTTGAAGAAGTTATAAACTGAAGAGATTTTAAAAAGGTGTGGAAAAAGATAAGCAGTAAGATAATTGATTTGTAATAACTCAGTTGTCATTTAAGAAATCGACATCAAATAATGTGGAAAACCATCTCCTGAACAACTATTTTAAGTCTGTCAGGTCGCTTTGTTAAGATGGCTTGAACAGATCTGAGAATATCAATATTAAATCAAACTGCTAACTTTTGAGAAAGTACAATTACTTAAATTTGAGTACTTGATTGCTCATTTACGATTCTCATTACGACTTGAAGAAGTTATAAACTGAAGAGATTTTAAAAAGGTGTGGAAAAAGATAAGCAGTAAGATAATTGATTTGTAATAACTCAGTTGTCATTTAAGAAATCGACATCAAATAATGTGGAAAACCATCTCCTGAACAACTATTTTAAGTCTGTCAGGTCGCTTTGTTAAGATGGCTTGAACAGATCTGAGAATATCAATATTAAATCAAACTGCTAACTTTTGAGAAAGTACAATTACTTAAATTTGAGTACTTGATTGCTCATTTACGATTCTCATTACGACTTGAAGAAGTTATAAACTGAAGAGATTTTAAAAAGGTGTGGAAAAAGATAAGCAGTAAGATAATTGATTTGTAATAACTCAGTTGTCATTTAAGAAATCGACATCAAATAATGTGGAAAACCATCTCCTGAACAACTATTTTAAGCCTGTCAGGTCGCTTTGTTAAGATGGCTTGAACAGATCTGAGAATATCAATATTAAATCAAACTGCTAACTTTTGAGAAAGTACAATTACTTAAATTTGAGTACTTGATTGCTCATTTACGATTCTCATTACGACTTGAAGAAGTTATAAACTGAAGAGATTTTAAAAAGGTGTGGAAAAAGATAAGCAGTAAGATAATTTATTTGTAATAACTCAGTTGTCATTTAAGAAATCGACATAAAATAAAGTGGAAAACCATCTCCTGAACATCTATTTTAAATCTGTCGGGTCGCTTTGTTAAGATGGCTTGAACAGATCTGAGAATATCAATATTAAATCAAACTGCTAACTTTTGAGAAAGTACAATTACTTAAATTTGAGTACTTGATTGCTCATTTACGATTCTCATTACGACTTGAAGAAGTTATAAACTGAAGAGATTTTAAAAAGGTGTGGAAAAAGATAAGCAGTAAGATAATTGATTTGTAATAACTCAGTTGTCATTTAAGAAATCGACATCAAATAAAGTGGAAAACCATCTCCTGAACAACTATTTTAAGTCTGTCAGGTCGCTTTGTTAAGATGGCTTGAACAGATCTGAGAATATCAATATTAAATCAAACTGCTAACTTTTGAGAAAGTACAATTACTTAAATTTGAGTACTTGATTGCTCATTTACGATTCTCATTACGACTTGAAGAAGTTATAAACTGAAGAGATTTTAAAAAGGTGTGGAAAAAGAAAAGCAGTAAGATAATTGATTTGTAATAACTCAGTTGTCATTTAAGAAATCGACATCAAATAATGTGGAAAACCATCTCCTGAACAACTATTTTAAGTCTGTCAGGTCGCTTTGTTAAGATGGCTTGAACAGATCTGAGAATATCAATATTAAATCAAACTGCTAACTTTTGAGAAAGTACAATTACTTAAATTTGAGTACTTGATTGCTCATTTACGATTCTCATTACGACTTGAAGAAGTTATAAACTGAAGAGATTTTAAAAAGGTGTGGAAAAAGAAAAGCAGTAAGATAATTGATTTGTAATAACTCAGTTGTCATTTAAGAAATCGACATCAAATAATGTGGAAAACCATCTCCTGAACAACTATTTTAAGTCTGTCAGGTCGCTTTGTTAAGATGGCTTGAACAGATCTGAGAATATCAATATTAAATCAAACTGCTAACTTTTGAGAAAGTACAATTACTTAAATTTGAGTACTTGATTGCTCATTTACGATTCTCATTACGACTTGAAGAAGTTATAAACTGAAGAGATTTTAAAAAGGTGTGGAAAAAGATAAGCAGTAAGATAATTGATTTGTAATAACTCAGTTGTCATTTAAGAAATCGACATCAAATAATGTGGAAAACCATCTCCTGAACAACTATTTTAAGTCTGTCAGGTCGCTTTGTTAAGATGGCTTGAACAGATCTGAGAATATCAATATTAAATCAAACTGCTAACTTTTGAGAAAGTACAATTACTTAAATTTGAGTACTTGATTGCTCATTTACGATTCTCATTACGACTTGAAGAAGTTATAAACTGAAGAGATTTTAAAAAGGTGTGGAAAAAGATAAGCAGTAAGATAATTGATTTGTAATAACTCAGTTGTTATTTAAGAAATCGACATCAAATAAAGTGGAAAACCATCTCCTGAACAACTATTTTAAGTCTGTCAGGTCGCTTTGTTAAGATGGCTTGAACAGATCTGAGAATATCAATATTAAATCAAACTGCTAACTTTTGAGAAAGTACAATTACTTAAATTTGAGTACTTGATTGCTCATTTACGATTCTCATTACGACTTGAAGAAGTTATAAACTGAAGAGATTTTAAAAAGGTGTGGAAAAAGAAAAGCAGTAAGATAATTGATTTGTAATAACTCAGTTGTCATTTAAGAAATCGACATCAAATAATGTGGAAAACCATCTCCTGAACAACTATTTTAAGTCTGTCAGGTCGCTTTGTTAAGATGGCTTGAACAGATCTGAGAATATCAATATTAAATCAAACTGCTAACTTTTGAGAAAGTACAATTACTTAAATTTGAGTACTTGATTGCTCATTTACGATTCTCATTACGACTTGAAGAAGTTATAAACTGAAGAGATTTTAAAAAGGTGTGGAAAAAGATAAGCAGTAAGATAATTGATTTGTAATAACTCAGTTGTCATTTAAGAAATCGACATCAAATAATGTGGAAAACCATCTCCTGAACAACTATTTTAAGTCTGTCAGGTCGCTTTGTTAAGATGGCTTGAACAGATCTGAGAATATCAATATTAAATCAAACTGCTAACTTTTGAGAAAGTACAATTACTTAAATTTGAGTACTTGATTGCTCATTTACGATTCTCATTACGACTTGAAGAAGTTATAAACTGAAGAGATTTTAAAAAGGTGTGGAAAAAGATAAGCAGTGAGATAATTGATTTGTAATAACTCAGTTGTCATTTAAGAAATCGACATCAAATAATGTGAAAAACCATCTCCTGAACAACTATTTTAAGTCTGTCAGGTCGCTTTGTTAAGATGGCTTGAACAGATCTGAGAATATCAATATTAAATCAAACTGCTAACTTTTGAGAAAGTACAATTACTTAAATTTGAGTACTTGATTGCTCATTTACGATTCTCATTACGACTTGAAGAAGTTATAAACTGAAGAGATTTTAAAAAGGTGTGGAAAAAGATAAGCAGTAAGATAATTGATTTGTAATAACTCAGTTGTCATTTAAGAAATCGACATCAAATAATGTGGAAAACCATCTCCTGAACAACTATTTTAAGTCTGTCAGGTCGCTTTGTTAAGATGGCTTGAACAGATCTGAGAATATCAATATTAAATCAAACTGCTAACTTTTGAGAAAGTACAATTACTTAAATTTGAGTACTTGATTGCTCATTTACGATTCTCATTACGACTTGAAGAAGTTATAAACTGAAGAGATTTTAAAAAGGTGTGGAAAAAGATAAGCAGTAAGATAATTGATTTGTAATAACTCAGTTGTCATTTAAGAAATCGACATCAAATAATGTGGAAAACCATCTCCTGAACAACTATTTTAAGTCTGTCAGGTCGCTTTGTTAAGATGGCTTGAACAGATCTGAGAATATCAATATTAAATCAAACTGCTAACTTTTGAGAAAGTACAATTACTTAAATTTGAGTACTTGATTGCTCATTTACGATTCTCATTACGACTTGAAGAAGTTATAAACTGAAGAGATTTTAAAAAGGTGTGGAAAAAGATAAGCAGTAAGATAATTGATTTGTAATAACTCAGTTGTCATTTAAGAAATCGACATCAAATAATGTGGAAAACCATCTCCTGAACAACTATTTTAAGTCTGTCAGGTCGCTTTGTTAAGATGGCTTGAACAGATCTGAGAATATCAATATTAAATCAAACTGCTAACTTTTGAGAAAGTACAATTACTTAAATTTGAGTACTTGATTGCTCATTTACGATTCTCATTACGACTTGAAGAAGTTATAAACTGAAGAGATTTTAAAAAGGTGTGGAAAAAGATAAGCAGTAAGATAATTGATTTGTAATAACTCAGTTGTCATTTAAGAAATCGACATCAAATAATGTGGAAAACCATCTCCTGAACAACTATTTTAAGCCTGTCAGGTCGCTTTGTTAAGATGGCTTGAACAGATCTGAGAATATCAATATTAAATCAAACTGCTAACTTTTGAGAAAGTACAATTACTTAAATTTGAGTACTTGATTGCTCATTTACGATTCTCATTACGACTTGAAGAAGTTATAAACTGAAGAGATTTTAAAAAGGTGTGGAAAAAGATAAGCAGTAAGATAATTGATTTGTAATAACTCAGTTGTCATTTAAGAAATCGACATAAAATAAAGTGGAAAACCATCTCCTGAACATCTATTTTAAATCTGTCGGGTCGCTTTGTTAAGATGGCTTGAACAGATCTGAGAATATCAATATTAAATCAAACTGCTAACTTTTGAGAAAGTACAATTACTTAAATTTGAGTACTTGATTGCTCATTTACGATTCTCATTACGACTTGAAGAAGTTATAAACTGAAGAGATTTTAAAAAGGTGTGGAAAAAGATAAGCAGTAAGATAATTGATTTGTAATAACTCAGTTGTCATTTAAGAAATCGACATCAAATAAAGTGGAAAACCATCTCCTGAACAACTATTTTAAGTCTGTCAGGTCGCTTTGTTAAGATGGCTTGAACAGATCTGAGAATATCAATATTAAATCAAACTGCTAACTTTTGAGAAAGTACAATTACTTAAATTTGAGTACTTGATTGCTCATTTACGATTCTCATTACGACTTGAAGAAGTTATAAACTGAAGAGATTTTAAAAAGGTGTGGAAAAAGAAAAGCAGTAAGATAATTGATTTGTAATAACTCAGTTGTCATTTAAGAAATCGACATCAAATAATGTGGAAAACCATCTCCTGAACAACTATTTTAAGTCTGTCAGGTCGCTTTGTTAAGATGGCTTGAACAGATCTGAGAATATCAATATTAAATCAAACTGCTAACTTTTGAGAAAGTACAATTACTTAAATTTGAGTACTTGATTGCTCATTTACGATTCTCATTACGACTTGAAGAAGTTATAAACTGAAGAGATTTTAAAAAGGTGTGGAAAAAGAAAAGCAGTAAGATAATTGATTTGTAATAACTCAGTTGTCATTTAAGAAATCGACATCAAATAATGTGGAAAACCATCTCCTGAACAACTATTTTAAGTCTGTCAGGTCGCTTTGTTAAGATGGCTTGAACAGATCTGAGAATATCAATATTAAATCAAACTGCTAACTTTTGAGAAAGTACAATTACTTAAATTTGAGTACTTGATTGCTCATTTACGATTCTCATTACGACTTGAAGAAGTTATAAACTGAAGAGATTTTAAAAAGGTGTGGAAAAAGATAAGCAGTAAGATAATTGATTTGTAATAACTCAGTTGTCATTTAAGAAATCGACATCAAATAATGTGGAAAACCATCTCCTGAACAACTATTTTAAGTCTGTCAGGTCGCTTTGTTAAGATGGCTTGAACAGATCTGAGAATATCAATATTAAATCAAACTGCTAACTTTTGAGAAAGTACAATTACTTAAATTTGAGTACTTGATTGCTCATTTACGATTCTCATTACGACTTGAAGAAGTTATAAACTGAAGAGATTTTAAAAAGGTGTGGAAAAAGATAAGCAGTAAGATAATTGATTTGTAATAACTCAGTTGTTATTTAAGAAATCGACATCAAATAAAGTGGAAAACCATCTCCTGAACAACTATTTTAAGTCTGTCAGGTCGCTTTGTTAAGATGGCTTGAACAGATCTGAGAATATCAATATTAAATCAAACTGCTAACTTTTGAGAAAGTACAATTACTTAAATTTGAGTACTTGATTGCTCATTTACGATTCTCATTACGACTTGAAGAAGTTATAAACTGAAGAGATTTTAAAAAGGTGTGGAAAAAGAAAAGCAGTAAGATAATTGATTTGTAATAACTCAGTTGTCATTTAAGAAATCGACATCAAATAATGTGGAAAACCATCTCCTGAACAACTATTTTAAGTCTGTCAGGTCGCTTTGTTAAGATGGCTTGAACAGATCTGAGAATATCAATATTAAATCAAACTGCTAACTTTTGAGAAAGTACAATTACTTAAATTTGAGTACTTGATTGCTCATTTACGATTCTCATTACGACTTGAAGAAGTTATAAACTGAAGAGATTTTAAAAAGGTGTGGAAAAAGAAAAGCAGTAAGATAATTGATTTGTAATAACTCAGTTGTCATTTAAGAAATCGACATCAAATAATGTGGAAAACCATCTCCTGAACAACTATTTTAAGTCTGTCAGGTCGCTTTGTTAAGATGGCTTGAACAGATCTGAGAATATCAATATTAAATCAAACTGCTAACTTTTGAGAAAGTACAATTACTTAAATTTGAGTACTTGATTGCTCATTTACGATTCTCATTACGACTTGAAGAAGTTATAAACTGAAGAGATTTTAAAAAGGTGTGGAAAAAGAAAAGCAGTAAGATAATTGATTTGTAATAACTCAGTTGTCATTTAAGAAATCGACATCAAATAATGTGGAAAACCATCTCCTGAACAACTATTTTAAGTCTGTCAGGTCGCTTTGTTAAGATGGCTTGAACAGATCTGAGAATATCAATATTAAATCAAACTGCTAACTTTTGAGAAAGTACAATTACTTAAATTTGAGTACTTGATTGCTCATTTACGATTCTCATTACGACTTGAAGAAGTTATAAACTGAAGAGATTTTAAAAAGGTGTGGAAAAAGATAAGCAGTAAGATAATTGATTTGTAATAACTCAGTTGTCATTTAAGAAATCGACATCAAATAATGTGGAAAACCATCTCCTGAACAACTATTTTAAGTCTGTCAGGTCGCTTTGTTAAGATGGCTTGAACAGATCTGAGAATATCAATATTAAATCAAACTGCTAACTTTTGAGAAAGTACAATTACTTAAATTTGAGTACTTGATTGCTCATTTACGATTCTCATTACGACTTGAAGAAGTTATAAACTGAAGAGATTTTAAAAAGGTGTGGAAAAAGATAAGCAGTAAGATAATTGATTTGTAATAACTCAGTTGTCATTTAAGAAATCGACATAAAATCAAGTGGAAAACCATCTCCTGAACATCTATTTTAAATCTGTCGGGTCGCTTTGTTAAGATGGCTTGAACAGATCTGAGAATATCAATATTAAATCAAACTGCTAACTTTTGAGAAAGTACAATTACTTAAATTTGAGTACTTGATTGCTCATTTACGATTCTCATTACGACTTGAAGAAGTTATAAACTGAAGAGATTTTAAAAAGGTGTGGAAAAAGATAAGCAGTAAGATAATTGATTTGTAATAACTCAGTTGTCATTTAAGAAATCGACATCAAATAAAGTGGAAAACCATCTCCTGAACAACTATTTTAAGTCTGTCAGGTCGCTTTGTTAAGATGGCTTGAACAGATCTGAGAATATCAATATTAAATCAAACTGCTAACTTTTGAGAAAGTACAATTACTTAAATTTGAGTACTTGATTGCTCATTTACGATTCTCATTACGACTTGAAGAAGTTATAAACTGAAGAGATTTTAAAAAGGTGTGGAAAAAGAAAAGCAGTAAGATAATTGATTTGTAATAACTCAGTTGTCATTTAAGAAATCGACATCAAATAATGTGGAAAACCATCTCCTGAACAACTATTTTAAGTCTGTCAGGTCGCTTTGTTAAGATGGCTTGAACAGATCTGAGAATATCAATATTAAATCAAACTGCTAACTTTTGAGAAAGTACAATTACTTAAATTTGAGTACTTGATTGCTCATTTACGATTCTCATTACGACTTGAAGAAGTTATAAACTGAAGAGATTTTAAAAAGGTGTGGAAAAAGAAAAGCAGTAAGATAATTGATTTGTAATAACTCAGTTGTCATTTAAGAAATCGACATCAAATAATGTGGAAAACCATCTCCTGAACAACTATTTTAAGTCTGTCAGGTCGCTTTGTTAAGATGGCTTGAACAGATCTGAGAATATCAATATTAAATCAAACTGCTAACTTTTGAGAAAGTACAATTACTTAAATTTGAGTACTTGATTGCTCATTTACGATTCTCATTACGACTTGAAGAAGTTATAAACTGAAGAGATTTTAAAAAGGTGTGGAAAAAGAAAAGCAGTAAGATAATTGATTTGTAATAACTCAGTTGTCATTTAAGAAATCGACATCAAATAATGTGGAAAACCATCTCCTGAACAACTATTTTAAGTCTGTCAGGTCGCTTTGTTAAGATGGCTTGAACAGATCTGAGAATATCAATATTAAATCAAACTGCTAACTTTTGAGAAAGTACAATTACTTAAATTTGAGTACTTGATTGCTCATTTACGATTCTCATTACGACTTGAAGAAGTTATAAACTGAAGAGATTTTAAAAAGGTGTGGAAAAAGATAAGCAGTAAGATAATTGATTTGTAATAACTCAGTTGTCATTTAAGAAATCGACATAAAATAAAGTGGAAAACCATCTCCTGAACATCTATTTTAAATCTGTCGGGTCGCTTTGTTAAGATGGCTTGAACAGATCTGAGAATATCAATATTAAATCAAACTGCTAACTTTTGAGAAAGTACAATTACTTAAATTTGAGTACTTGATTGCTCATTTACGATTCTCATTACGACTTGAAGAAGTTATAAACTGAAGAGATTTTAAAAAGGTGTGGAAAAAGATAAGCAGTAAGATAATTGATTTGTAATAACTCAGTTGTTATTTAAGAAATCGACATCAAATAAAGTGGAAAACCATCTCCTGAACAACTATTTTAAGTCTGTCAGGTCGCTTTGTTAAGATGGCTTGAACAGATCTGAGAATATCAATATTAAATCAAACTGCTAACTTTTGAGAAAGTACAATTACTTAAATTTGAGTACTTGATTGCTCATTTACGATTCTCATTACGACTTGAAGAAGTTATAAACTGAAGAGATTTTAAAAAGGTGTGGAAAAAGAAAAGCAGTAAGATAATTGATTTGTAATAACTCAGTTGTCATTTAAGAAATCGACATCAAATAATGTGGAAAACCATCTCCTGAACAACTATTTTAAGTCTGTCAGGTCGCTTTGTTAAGATGGCTTGAACAGATCTCAGAATATCAATATTAAATCAAACTGCTAACTTTTGAGAAAGTACAATTACTTAAATTTGAGTACTTGATTGCTCATTTACGATTCTCATTACGACTTGAAGAAGTTATAAACTGAAGAGATTTTAAAAAGGTGTGGAAAAAGAAAAGCAGTAAGATAATTGATTTGTAATAACTCAGTTGTCATTTAAGAAATCGACATCAAATAATGTGGAAAACCATCTCCTGAACAACTATTTTAAGTCTGTCAGGTCGCTTTGTTAAGATGGCTTGAACAGATCTGAGAATATCAATATTAAATCAAACTGCTAACTTTTGAGAAAGTACAATTACTTAAATTTGAGTACTTGATTGCTCATTTACGATTCTCATTACGACTTGAAGAAGTTATAAACTGAAGAGATTTTAAAAAGGTGTGGAAAAAGAAAAGCAGTAAGATAATTGATTTGTAATAACTCAGTTGTCATTTAAGAAATCGACATCAAATAATGTGGAAAACCATCTCCTGAACAACTATTTTAAGTCTGTCAGGTCGCTTTGTTAAGATGGCTTGAACAGATCTGAGAATATCAATATTAAATCAAACTGCTAACTTTTGAGAAAGTACAATTACTTAAATTTGAGTACTTGATTGCTCATTTACGATTCTCATTACGACTTGAAGAAGTTATAAACTGAAGAGATTTTAAAAAGGTGTGGAAAAAGAAAAGCAGTAAGATAATTGATTTGTAATAACTCAGTTGTCATTTAAGAAATCGACATCAAATAATGTGGAAAACCATCTCCTGAACAACTATTTTAAGTCTGTCAGGTCGCTTTGTTAAGATGGCTTGAACAGATCTGAGAATATCAATATTAAATCAAACTGCTAACTTTTGAGAAAGTACAATTACTTAAATTTGAGTACTTGATTGCTCATTTACGATTCTCATTACGACTTGAAGAAGTTATAAACTGAAGAGATTTTAAAAAGGTGTGGAAAAAGAAAAGCAGTAAGATAATTGATTTGTAATAACTCAGTTGTCATTTAAGAAATCGACATCAAATAATGTGGAAAACCATCTCCTGAACAACTATTTTAAGTCTGTCAGGTCGCTTTGTTAAGATGGCTTGAACAGATCTGAGAATATCAATATTAAATCAAACTGCTAACTTTTGAGAAAGTACAATTACTTAAATTTGAGTACTTGATTGCTCATTTACGATTCTCATTACGACTTGAAGAAGTTATAAACTGAAGAGATTTTAAAAAGGTGTGGAAAAAGAAAAGCAGTAAGATAATTGATTTGTAATAACTCAGTTGTCATTTAAGAAATCGACATCAAATAATGTGGAAAACCATCTCCTGAACATCTATTTTAAGTCTGTCAGGTCGCTTTGTTAAGATGGCTTGAACAGATCTGAGAATATCAATATTAAATCAAACTGCTAACTTTTGAGAAAGTACAATTACTTAAATTTGAGTACTTGATTGCTCATTTACGATTCTCATTACGACTTGAAGAAGTTATAAACTGAAGAGATTTTAAAAAGGTGTGGAAAAAGAAAAGCAGTAAGATAATTGATTTGTAATAACTCAGTTGTCATTTAAGAAATCGACATCAAATAATGTGGAAAACCATCTCCTGAACAACTATTTTAAGTCTGTCAGGTCGCTTTGTTAAGATGGCTTGAACAGATCTGAGAATATCAATATTAAATCAAACTGCTAACTTTTGAGAAAGTACAATTACTTAAATTTGAGTACTTGATTGCTCATTTACGATTCTCATTACGACTTGAAGAAGTTATAAACTGAAGAGATTTTAAAAAGGTGTGGAAAAAGATAAGCAGTAAGATAATTGATTTGTAATAACTCAGTTGTCATTTAAGAAATCGACATCAAATAATGTGGAAAACCATCTCCGGAACAACTATTTTAAGTCTGTCAGGTCGCTTTGTTAAGATGGCTTGAACAGATCTCAGAATATCAATATTAAATCAAACTGCTAACTTTTGAGAAAGTACAATTACTTAAATTTGAGTACTTGATTGCTCATTTACGATTCTCATTACGACTTGAAGAAGTTATAAACTGAAGAGATTTTAAAAAGGTGTGGAAAAAGATAAGCAGTAAGATAATTGATTTGTAATAACTCAGTTGTCATTTAAGAAATCGACATCAAATAAAGTGGAAAACCATCTCCTGAACAACTATTTTAAGTCTGTCAGGTCGCTTTGTTAAGATGGCTTGAACAGATCTGAGAATATCAATATTAAATCAAACTGCTAACTTTTGAGAAAGTACAATTACTTAAATTTGAGTACTTGATTGCTCATTTACGATTCTCATTACGACTTGAAGAAGTTATAAACTGAAGAGAATTTAAAAAGGTGTGGAAAAAGATAAGCAGTAAGATAATTGATTTGTAATAACTCAGTTGTCATTTAAGAAATCGACATCAAATAATGTGGAAAACCATCTCCTGAAGAACTATTTTAAGTGTGTCAGGTCGCTTTGTTAAGATGGCTTGAACAGATCTGAGAATATCAATATTAAATCAAACTGCTAACTTTTGAGAAAGTACAATTACTTAAATTTGAGTACTTGATTGCTCATTTACGATTCTCATTACGACTTGAAGAAGTTATAAACTGAAGAGATTTTAAAAAGGTGTGGAAAAAGATAAGCAGTAAGATAATTGATTTGTAATAACTCAGTTGTCATTTAAGAAATCGACATCAAATAATGTGGAAAACCATCTCCTGAACAACTATTTTAAGTCTGTCAGGTCGCTTTGTTAAGATGGCTTGAACAGATCTGAGAATATCAATATTAAATCAAACTGCTAACTTTTGAGAAAGTACAATTACTTAAATTTGAGTACTTGATTGCTCATTTACGATTCTCATTACGACTTGAAGAAGTTATAAACTGAAGAGATTTTAAAAAGGTGTGGAAAAAGATAAGCAGTAAGATAATTGATTTGTAATAACTCAGTTGTCATTTAAGAAATCGACATCAAATAATGTGGAAAACCATCTCCTGAACAACTATTTTAAGTCTGTCAGGTCGCTTTGTTAAGACGGCTTGAACAGAACCTGAGATTAGCAATATTAAATCACTCTGCTCCTCTTTGAAAAAGTACGGCTACTTAAATATGAGTACGTCACCGTTCATTTACGATGCAATTGTACTGAAAGAAAAAAGAGTAGGTGCAGGTACTCATTTTTAAGTACTTTTTTTTACAGTGTACTTCTGCTCATTTTTGAGAAAGTACCCAGATAAGCACATTTGCTTACGAAAACGTTGTCACTTCATTTTCACTTGGCTCGCGGAGACAAGATTTTCAATGAAAGCTGTGAGAAAGCATTGAGCCAAGGTTACTGAAGCAAAACTTTCCACCTACACCAGACGGCAATAACAGGGTAAGGTCAAGGCCATGGTAAGTTTTACCAAGAAAAGCTTTCGCAAAACCCGTTCGGCATCTATTTCTGTTGCGTGCGCATACAAGAAACGGGTCAGGTTTTTGGATAGTCCAGAAATAAGTCAGTCTGAGACGGGACGGGACGTCTTATCATCGTGAATAATTTCCTCTGTAGCGCTTAGCATATACGAGGCCCTCTGCAAAAGAAGCCACAGCCCCTTCAAACAGATTTGAAGGTTTACCAGGTATTGTACCATTCTTTTTATCAGTTGTTGAAAGAAGCGCATTGTATAAACTGTGTACAACAAAGGTATAAATTCATTTTTTTAAAATTATTATTTAAAGTATTTATTAGTTAAAAATCCAAAGAAGTCTTAATTTAAACTAAATTAAATTATGCATAAAAATAATCGAAGGGATAGAGGTCGGTACAAGGCCAGAAGGATGTTACGTGAGTATCTATCAGCATATTGTATATTAATAGGGATTGGTCGCCAACAGATGGAAGACAAACAAGCTGTTTTGTTTGACACCGTAGTCCATTATAAATGTCCCACTGTGCTTTGTATTATCTCATGATTTTATACGCACGGGGGCCTAATTTTCTATTGAACGAAGTCAAAATTTATGTCAGTCGTACTGTTACTTAAATTTGAGTACGTCATCGCTCATTTACGATGCAATTGTACTCAAAGGAAAACGAGTATGTTCAGGTAATTATATTTAAGAACTTTTTTTTTTTACAGTGTCGAATTGCAGAACTCATCGTTCTCTTTAATGTAAGCTAGTACCAGTGCCGTCACACAAAAATATTTTTTTGGGTGTGCCGGTTCCAGCGCTTTCTGACGGAGGGCGGGGCAGGACATTTTTGACGTCTTACTGACTTACCCCTTCGTACTCTGTGGGCGTGTCTAATGCCGGTGACAAGTGTTACACTTCAGTAGTGTCTTTATGGTTTCTTACGGTATTTTGTTATTTTTACAAACTTTTCTGGTTGGCCATGCATATTTTCAGTGGCGTAGAAACTTGTTATTTTCAGGGAGGGCTAAAAAAAATTTTGCATAAAAAAAGTTTTTTTTTTTTTTGTGGTTAAAATAGTACGGAGTTGATCTTTCAAAAAAAATAAATTAACGGGTATTCGTTTTTGCTTAGACGTCTTTAGAACATAAAGTAACCATGAAAAATACGAATTTATAAATGTAATGATTTTTATATTAGTTTTTGTTAGAAGGATTTTCTTTTATTTAGCTTTCTTTAAAAAAATTTAATTTTCTAAATAGTAAATTTCAACTATATAATCTGTTTAGAAAATAAAGTATAAATCTCAGTTTCATTTATAAGGAAATAATCACTCTGCAACAAAATCTTATTTAATCATTTGTTTACCAAACAACTTTTTAATGTTTCTAAAAAAATAGTCGAAATTTAAAAATGCTAATATTTTTACTCTAATATGTAAAAAAATATTCAACTTTCAAATACAATTATATGAAACGATTGGTTTACGAAATATGTTTTGGACAAAAAGGGCATAAAATAGTAAAATGTTAAAGGGGGGGGGGGGGCGCTTAGCTCATTCAAAATAATTCCTGGGGAGGGGGGCTCAAGCACCCCCAGCCCCCGCTACTTCCTACGCCTATGCATATTTTCGTCGTTCCAGAATTTTCTTTTATTCTCATCAGTCAATTTACAGACAATCCCTTTGGAAATTATAAATAATTCATGATTTAAAATGCAATGTCAGGAGAATTTTGTTCCGATATGCAATTCGTCATAATTTTTATAAGCGAAATATTTTTTTAATTTTAAATTATCGTTTGTGTTTTAGATTATTTTCAACAAAAGGTTAGTGTAAAAAAAATATTCGCAACTTTAAACACTGTAATTAAACAAGCAAAAAATATTAACTACTATCACATTGAAAAGAAATCCTGACGCCAAAATGTTTTTAAAACAACGTTTGCCTGCTTCAAGCAATGAAATCGAAAAAAGTTTATTTTTTAAAGTTAAAAAAATAAAACATGATTCACTTTATAAAAATCGTTTTATTATTCTACTCAAAAATCATCCATTCCAAATCGTTTGTAATTCCATTTGAGAATTTTATTTTAGTGCGCAAATATATTTCCGTTAAGTTTGATGCTATCTATGCTAGGATACCTTTAAAATGTAAGGTTTCTTGGTTTGAGATATATTTTTAAAAGTGTCTTGATTATTTGAGTATTATATAGTCTAAAATGTATAAGTAAATTACAAACTATAAATTTATAGACAAATCTTTGAAGTACACATTGATTTTTAGTATAAATTTATTTCAATAATATTTGTACTTCTGAAATCTTAAATAATTTGAAGACATAACTTTAAAAAAAATAAGATGTAAAGTAAACAGTACTAGTGAAAAGCACATTTTCAAATTATAACAAACGTTCATGTGTTCGAAATAATTCTATTTATTAGACGAATTTTTAATAAAAAATTTTATGTACGCTTAAATTCCGTGAAAGAAAAAAAATCATGTTAAAAGTGTTTGAATAACCCGCAATCGAACTGTTTTAGAAATCACGTTTTATATCCAATATACCAATATATATTTGTCCGTGCGGTTTTGTCAAATAAAAAATTGCGACCTTTCTGGTTTTTACTTGAAAAAAATTGGAAAGATAGCTACTTTATTAACCTAGAAAAAAGCTTACTGAAATACAAACAATCTTCTATCGAAACAGACAGCCAATGAAAACGATTAGAAAACTCACAGAGTGACGTCAAAAATGTCCTTCCCTGCCCACCTTCAAAAAGCGCTGGAATTGGCACACCTTCTATTACTATATAGTCTCCACTATCCTTGGGTTGAAGCAAGAAATTTCCAAACTTAATAACTCGAAATTCCCAACTCAACTATTTGAAATTCCCAACACAACAGTGCTAAAAATTCCCAATTCCAACTTATCGACATTTGTCATCTTTTTATATATATATATATATATATATATATATATATATATATATATATATATATATATATATATATATATATATATATATATATATATATATATATATATATATATATATATATATATATATATATATATATATATATATATATATATATATATATATATATATATATATATATTATATATATATATATATATATATATATATATATATATATATATATATATATATATATATATATATATATATATATATAGCTTTCATTTGTTAATAATATTAATTTTCTTCAGGCATAAATTTCCCCAAATCGGGATTTTAGCATTTGAAATTCCCAACTTTCAGGGTTTCCATATTATTATATTTTTTTAGGGGGGGGGGGGGTCTGGCTTCCCCCGGTGCGACGGGCCTGGCGGGAACTCGCCATTAAACACCGATTAAAACAGAAGTAACAGCGGTTAAACTGATCAGAGTATGAAGCTTAACTCATTCCCCTTCCGGTACATAGGTCAGAGAAAGAAGTGGATTAAGTTAATGATTAACCTAGTCCACGCGACTCACCTTTTTCCACACGATAGTAGTTCATTTCTTCCCATAAGCCCTATGGAAATATGGGGTGAATTCTTTGAGAATAAAGGGTTAAATTACTATTTCACATGGTGCAGACTTAATTTATCTTTGAACCTTTCATCATATTACTAGGTAAATTATGCAATGTTTAATTGCATAATTAATTAATATAATGCCTAATTTTAATTTTTTGTCTTCTAATTTTTGTAAATTAATTTTTAAAAATATACGAAATAATTTAGTAGTGGTGTAAATAAATGAATAGTTTTAAAAAAAAGCGTAATTCGTTCTACAATTGTGTTCATAACAGAATCTTAGTAAACATTTTCACAGATAATATAGTTGTTAAAAAATAATAAAAGTAAATTTTGATAGCAGAAATTTTATCAAAATTAATGTAATTGAATAATTGACATCTTTGTATGAAAATTTTTTGTCCATTATTAAATCAGAACCATAACCAAAACTCTAAAAGAGTTTTCCATTCAAATATTTTTTCGCCTTCCTTAAGTTAGAAGGTATCGCCATCTATTTGCAAAAAGAAATACTAAACATTTGTTAATTTCTAGCAAAGCAAGCCAGCACTTATAGTCACGACGCCATCTATCGGACAAATATTAAATTTTTAATAAATTTAAAGTTCCATTCAATGTTAAAAATTCTAAGCGGAAATTAACTCATATAAAGATATCGCTAAGTAATGTAAAAATATTCAATCATTATGGAAGTACAATGCTCAAACTATTGTAAAAATCCAAATGTCAAACATATTTTTTTGCATGATTTTAATACTGTTTTTTGAGTTTTCAGTAATTATTTGTTTTATATCGATAAAACTTTAGAAGCAGAATGTTGTTTAATTCTCTGTCTCCTGCGCTAAAATTGGTTGCAATCCTAATAGAGTGTTCGAATAAAATGTTTTACTATCAAGATTCATTATATATATATATATATATATTTTATTTTTGTTACTATATGTGGGAAAGTAATATATTTCCTCCTTGTAGAACCTATACTCCACTGACATTGTGTTATTCGATGAAAAGCATGAAATATTGTAAATAAATTATTCCATTATAACGTTTCTTACATGAAAACAAAAACGTTCTAGAAAAAAAATTGAAATAATGGCAATTATAATCCCGAAAACCCTGTATTGGACTGATTGACATTTTTCAACTTTTTTATAGATTAAATAATATTAAACAATTCTCTCGAAAGTATTGATTTGTTGCATCCATATTCCAATGCAATGTCCATTCTGAGGTCCAATTTAAATGTAATCTTACAAGTTGTGCGATTTCTAATCTTCCCTACTTTCATTTGTTAAAAATATTAATTTTCTTCAGGCATAAATTTTCCCAACTCGGAGTTTTAGCAGTTGAACTTCCCAACTTTCAGGGTTTTCTGATCTAGCCACAGCCGGCCGCAAAAAAAAAAGCGAAATGACTCGCGAGCACAACTCAATTTTCGCGATAAAAATGACAAACTAGTAAATCTTATTTCAACTTGCACCAGAAAGCTCTACTCAAACCCACAATCCTACTGTGCCATTTTTAACCAAGGCCAGTTTGTGGTGTCATACCGAGGATTTGAAATAAAACGTAGAATCCATTGTGAGAATAGGTAAGTGTCGTTTTGTTAGTTTCATATAAATTTATTTTAAAATCCCAGCAAAAAAAAGTCAGCATAAAACCTTCATCAAAATTTTGAAATTGAAGGTTTTATGCAGGAAAATTGCAGTTTTTTTGAAGATCTATAAAATTAAAGGTTTTTGTTTCAATGTCCTTCATAAAAACTGCAAAAAACCTTCATAAAAACCTGCAAAAAACCTTCAATTTTTAATCATGAAGGGAAAATGCAGATATTTTAAAGGTTACATGCAGAAAAATTAAAAACTTCAAAAAAACTGCAGTTTTTTGTTTCAATATCCTTTATAAAACCTTCAATTAACCTTCAATTTGACAATTTTGATGAAGGTTTCATGCTGACTTTTATTCCTGGGGTATTAAACACTTTTTATTGTAAACAAAAACAATGGATTGAACTTTTGTCTTTAAAAATTAAGTTTATGCATTTATTATTTGTTTAAAAAGCTTCACATTGAAATATAGATTACTATTCTTTTATCTAAGATATATATTAGTTTATTTTAAAATTTTGTTTATTGTTCGACTATTTTAAGTTTTATAATTTCTTAAGAGTTGTTGACAAGGTATCCACATTAGTGAAGACATTTTAAAAAGACATTTAGCATAAAATAAACAAATGTTTTAAATAACCTAATTAAAAATATGAACGTTTTAATTTTTGAGAAATTTTTAATTACAAATACTAATTTTGATATGTTTTTCTGTTAATCTAATCTATTCTATATTATGATTACTATAAAACCTGGACACAATTTTATACATACTCAGATAAAGATAACAATACTTATCAATAACCTCACTCTTCGACCTTCCACACTACAACCAATGTGAAAGAATCTAAGCCATGGCAGATTTAACGTGCACCACTTCCATTCCCCTGTACTCCGTAAAGGTGACAAATGTATGTTAAAACTAAAATGGTCTATAAGTTCTTACGGGAGTCGTGGTACATGGTATGCAAGTTTGGATAATGGGGTGCTAACTCAGATGTATCTCTTTATTGAATATTATTTAAAATTACTGAGTAAAGGTACAATGTTCAGCTCTAGTGCGACGTTAATTAACAAAACCAAACGAAACTTAAAGAATCGAAATTCTCACCTCAACAGTGCTAAAAATTCCCAGTTCCAACTTATCAACATTTTTAAACTTTTTTTATAGATTAAGCAATATTAAACAATTCTTTCGAAAGTATTGATTTGTTGCACGCATGTTCCAATACAGTGTCCGTTCTGAGGTCTAATTGAAGTTTAATCTTACAAGTTGGGCAATTTCTAATGTTCCCTCGCAATTCATTTGCTAATAATATTAATTTTCTTCAGACATAAATTTTCCCAACTTAGGGAAATAGTCCACTGTGCAGCTCTAGTGCGACGCTAATTAACCAAACCAGACCAAACCAAACCAAACCATAGCAAACTTAGGGATTTTTAAAACACGAAATTCCCAACTTTTAAGGTTCCCAGATTATTGGGTGGGTCATGCTTTTCAATACTCTACTTCAAACTCAAAATGGGCGTTTTTCTCTGTGACTCAAAATTCTCTTTTGACGATTCACATGTACTTGGCGCTGTAGCGTCCCAGATAGCACATATGCTTACGAAAACGTTGTCACTTCATTTACACTTGATTGTCACTGAAAATGTTGTCATCGACAACCGTGGAAAACGTTGTCACTTCATTTACACTTGATTGTCACTGAAAAGGTTGTCATCGACAACCGTGGAAAATGTTGTCTCTTCATTTACACTTGATTGTCACTGAAAAGGTTGTCACTGAAAACCGTGGAAAACGTTGTCACTTCATTTACACTTGATTGTCACCGAAAATCGTCGAAGACACGCTTGCCAACGTAAATCGTAATCTCATCTCGTTCTATCACGTTTACATTCGAGATTATGTGTTGTTCAATGGTCAATTTTCCCCCCATTGCTTGTTATAGGCTTAGAATCTTCCTAGGAAGGTAAGTTGCATATTTAATTAATAATTTTTATATATACCGATTGATCGGAATAGAATATTTACATTTCTCTCACCTCATCTCAATTTCTCTGTCTACTTGGCAACGTTTCGAGTTAAAAACAAGAAATACGCTGACGCGCGGGAATCGCGGATTATTTATCTAGTGCGTTATACACATTAATGCATTACGTAAATTATTCGCAAGTAAATATGCTAGTTAATTAATATGCATATATTTAATTCTGTTAATCTGTCTAAGAAACAGGAAACTTCTAAAGATGGGATATTCATTTAAAAGCTGTTGATTATCGAAATCATTTGATTGTTTGAACTTACAGAAAAAAGGGCTAAAAATGTATGTATTTTGTAACAAGTAAGTGTTGTCAAAGTTATTTATAACAAATCACACAAACAGTTACGTGAATGAAATGTTATTTAGTAAAGTATTAGTCAATGCAAGGTGTTTTGTTAGTGAATACTATGTTTACTTGGAATGTTTTCAAAAGTTTGAGATAGGTAGTAGTTTTTAAATAACTTTGATCCTTAAATATATATTACATTAATTTATAGAACAGCATGATATTAAGTTATGTATTTAGAATTTGTTTGTATTAATGCATATAATGTTTTTGCTTAAGCCATTAATAACATAAAATAAGTATTTTATAGATACATTTAAAAAGAATCTTGTATATGGGTATCAAATGAACATTTAAATATGATTGTATGATCCACATAGGAATAGCTTCAAATCAAAACTCACAATCCCTTCCATTTACAATTCTCGGCAACAATACAATAAAAGTAACCGATTTTTGTTCGCCAACCACGCTCCTATACATAATTTCTACTCATTAAGCTTGAAGTTGGGTTATTAATAAATTAGTTTTAAAAGAAATTATATGTAAATACATGCCTTTATTTGACTCACATTGCTTATTGTTAAAGTGATATTAAAAAAAAACGGTCATTTTTTTTAATTCTAATTTGACTTAGCAATTTTAAGGCTTCTATTCCCCCCCCCCCCCCCCCCCCCCTCCAACACAAACAAACTGAAGGAAAACTAGCAAGGTGCGTAAACATAACATCTTTCTTGTATAAACACGTTTTCGTTGATAAGTACGTTAGTTGATATGAGTTTGTGTAAATTCATTGTTCATTCAATAGTTCGCCTCCCAGTCTTCCGATTAAAATCTCTTCCGGGTTGGCAGGTCAAGTAAAAAAGAACAATTCTTCAAAAGAACAAATTAAAAAGCTATTCTTAAAATAAAGAGCGATTACAGAAAACAACTGTTAGCTAAAAATAACGTTTTCATCACAATCCTATCTCGTCAATCTCTCATCTTTCATTCTTCCTCGTCATCTCTGACCATAGTTCAGAAATGCGAGGCTTCGTTCGCGGGTCGTTCCTTCTTTATTAAACCAAACCAAACTCTCTCATTCTTCATAGTTTTTGATTAATTATTTACTTAAACATTTTATTAAATCAACTATATATACCTAAAACTATTTATTTTATCGTCGATGATGTCACGTGACGGCGATATCACTGTGCAGCTCTAGCGCGACGCAATTTAACCAAGCGCCCAGCTCATATTAATAGCATTAACTGTAACTGTGACAGGATTTCGCAAATACAGAAATTCATTCAGAAATAAAAGTTCGGAATTTAACTTTACAAGGTGGTTTATAGAGTTAAATTTTGTCAAATAACAACGATTTTCACAGCATGTCACGCACCACCTCCCACGAAGATTTAATTCTGCGCCATCGTCAAGAAAGAAAAGAAATATTAGGTATTTTTTTATTATTTCAAACTTGCTTTTTGTTTTCATAACTGTTTCACTATAAAGACCGAAATCTTTGATTTTTAAAGTAAAATCTTATTAGAATGTATCTGTTTTAACTGAAGGTAATGAATTAAATTTTTATTTAAAATACATTGAATGGTTCCCCCTTGGCAACTTCTAACACGTTCTTGGTGACAATAACCGGCTTTGTTGCCAATCAAAGAACTCCAGGAGCAGAAGGCACTGTTGAACAAATCAAGCAAAAAATCGAGAAGCAAACGCAAACAGTTTTAAGTGCACTGTGTGCTAATGCATAGGTTCGTAACCTCAATTTGTGGTCTCTGGCCTTTCACTACTCAGCATTGCAGCTGGTACCCCCTCGAGCACTCAACTATAGTGCTCACATGCAAATGTTTGAGTAGTCGATTATGGCATCTCGTCATGTCAACACAGTACCATATTAAGTAAGTGTTGATACTTTCATGATTTTTTTTTCTTAATTAAATCTAGGATCTTACAGAATTGTCCATTGTACAGAGGCATTAACTAAAATCAAAATGAAGTTTGCAAAGAACAACAAATTATTTTGTAGAAACATGATGGATCCTTTTATCGGCTACCGTAATTTAAACGCATTTTCCATCTATCACATTTGAAATAAATAGCTTTTCCATTTACCTGCTCTGAAGTCAAAATCCCAAATAATTAAAACTTTACTTGTATGTAGGAACATGTAACACTTACAAATAGTTGCCTCAAAAGATTGTGTTTACGTTTTCACAATACATGCAATCATGGTATTGATTTATAAATATTAATAAACAACGGTCAGGATTTCTAATCGATAGCAGGTACTTCTTGGCGACTTTTTCGGGCAATTCTCAATGTGAGAATGGGACGATTGTTTACAAATATGAAATTATAGGAATTTCCTAGATTGATTTAAAGAGTCATGTGACTTCCGTAAAAAGAAAATAAAAATTATTCTTTTTGAATAGAAGTTTTTAAATTATGCACTTGTATATTTCGTAAGATTTTTATTATTTTTAAAAAGTATAACAGAAATTGTTGTTATATGATAAATTGACATTAAGAGTTAATGTTTTTGAATAGAATTGCTGTAAAGTACGCACTCGCATTTTCCTAGTATGGCAACACAGAAATTGTTGTTATATGTAAGTACCCTTTATTGCTGTTGGTATATCTGCTGACAAATGTGGTTTGGTTGAAAGATTAATTTCTTTTTTTTTATCATGTTGATAGTTTGAAAGTTGATGTTGAGGATGAATTTTGGAATTGTATGCTCTTGTTTTAATTGTTTCGAGATAGGTGCCGAACTGTTGTCAATAGCCCAATGTGCAACTCTAGTGCAGTGATAATTAACCAAAGCAAACCTTCGAGATAAATTCTAAACCTTCTCCATTTGCCCATTGTGGAGCTAAAGTGCAACGTTATTTCATCTATTCGTGCAGACCTAATAGTAATCCTTCTAAATGAATTTAGAACCGTCACTGATAGCCCATTACGCAGTGGACATCATTCAATCGTAAATCAATCTATTCATCCTACCGTGGTTCAAAAATACAACGCAATGCTTGAGTTGTTAACTGTAATTGTGTGTTTAACCAGAATAATCCATGAAAGTAAGAAAAATGACACATACGGACAACGCTTCAAGCCATTTGGCGACTACTTGAAAACACGACCAAATCCGCTATCGGACACAATTCTTTACACAAACAACTTTGTTTTTTATACTGCATCCAATGTTTGTTGTGCCTAACGATATTCCAGACAACACAAAATCACGTAACTTGAAAAATACTAGACAAAATAAATTAACTACAGACACATTGCATACAATTTCAACTTTGCTCCCTCCGTTTTCGGGGTTTCACCGAAAAGATAAAATTGTCTGCATTACGGCCCACATAATATGCACAGCATATGTCACCACCATTAAAAGTATGAGTATAGATTCCCGTTTCTGTTAAATTATCGACGTGTGGCGAATACCCCAAAAAGTATTTATACTGCTTTTATATCCTCAAGAGATAGGACAAATATTCAGTAGGAATTCGTCCCATATGCCGAATATTTGGTCAGGCCGAATACTTTTGTTATTTGGCCGATCATCAACAGAATAGAAGCAAGGTGTAAAAACAAGATTGGGAGGGGGCGGGAATCGTATTGGAAAAATTATTTCCTTGTAATTAATAAAAAAATCTAGCTGAATTAGGGGAGAAAGAAAGGAGAACATTTTGTGGGCTAGTTTACTTTGAATAATTGAGAGGGAAAGGGTATCACTATGCAACTGTGTTGCGACTTATTATTATTTAAAAAAAAATTTAATATTGGCTAAAAAAATTTACGTAGACTGGGTTTAATTTGATAAGGCTACAGTCACAAATTATATTTGTGGGTGAATATTTATATTATTAGGAAAGTGGCCAAAATTTGATATTGAAATTTTTTTTAATTTAAATATTTGATTTTTACAACGAAAAATATTGTGTATTTTAGGTTCAAACTGAATTATAGACTTAATATATAGATTTGACTATAGATTTAATATATATTATTATCAGATTTACTAATATTACTATTCTATAAAATACAAATACTATACTACATATATATTCTGATAATTTTATGTCCTAAACCTTTATCTCTGTAATTTTTTAAAATAATTTTTAAGTACATTTTTTTTTTTAGCTTTAACCCAAAAAATGAAACATGGTATTCCTAAAGGTGACAAGAAAAAGAAAAAAGATGTTATGACAGAAATTGCTGTCATGCTCTCATCTCTAGATTTAAAACACGAAGAAGAACTAAAGGAACTAGACGTTAGTGTTAAAACTTTTGTTAGCTGTTTTATATTAATGCAGTTATTTGTTTCTATAAAAACAGAATGTTTTTTTTTTTAGTCAAAAATTTTACTTTTGATAGAAAAAGAGATTTTCCCTTCTGAATAGTTTAGTTTAAAAAAATTATTAAGATATACTAATCAGTGTTCATTCTAGGCTTTTTTGAAGGGCAGGCCGCCTGCCCGCCTTTTTTTTCATCTCAATATCTCCCTCATGGCCCTCTTTTGAAAAAATTCTGTCTCTTTTGCCCTTTTCAGTCAAGCACAAGCGGCCTGGCTCCCCTAACTCTCTTTAATAAATGCATGTATTTTAACATTTTAAGTGTAAATCGGAAGTAAGAGTTAATTATGACAGCAGAAACACAAACTTCTTTTCCACTATGCGTATTACGCAATCTCAATGATTTCGCTGTAATTTCAAGCACATG
The DNA here is from genome assembly GCA_963932185.1 of Troglohyphantes excavatus. Lineage (NCBI taxonomy): Eukaryota > Metazoa > Arthropoda > Arachnida > Araneae > Linyphiidae > Troglohyphantes > Troglohyphantes excavatus. The sequence goes on along the minus strand of OZ010672.1, from coordinate 58,877,786 downwards.
GCATTCCATGTAATCTATCGGTTGGTTGCGCCTGCATATGAAATAGGAATGAGTATTTTTTCTGTGTTTTCTTGAAAGTGGAGAGGATGCTTTGAGGCGAGGCTACCAGATTAGGCATTTTATAGCCACATTTTGGATTTAAGTAGCCTTTTCATCAGTTTTTTTTTACAGTTTGATTTGGTTTTTAGCGAAAACATTAGGTAACTTTTGTTAATCAAATTTTGGATTTTAAGTAGTATCTTCATAACTAGACATCAGTTTTAAATGGGGTCTGATGATTAGGACTACTTACCGATTTGGTTAAGTAAAAAAAATAATTTAGAATTATTATTTTACACTAATTTAAAAATTGTCCAAATATTATTGGTCCTACCCATTTATAAAAGTGCTTTTGCTAATTGTCCTTTACAATAGGTATTAAAAAGTGTCATGTATTCTCCTTATCGAAGCCGCACCAATACATTTAACGCTGCCACGGCCAATGATTTTTTTTATATTGCGGAGAAAGTACTTTTTAGTTAAAACGTTCATAATTTTTGCTAATGAAAATTGTTGGCGTGTTGCGAAAAGTTACATTTTCAACCTGATCTCGACAAGAGTGAATCTTTAATTGTTGGTTAATTTGCACTTGAGCAGGGATTTAGGAAATAATTATAATTGGTTATTCGAAAAAATAGCACACTAGTTAGATCTACATAATGAGTTTTCAGCCTGATGACCAGGAAAACATTATTCTAGGGTGCTGCTAGAAATAGTCGTATGTTTTGTACATTTTACACTTAATTTCTGAATAATTGTAATTTTACCATATGCCCTTTCATTCCAAACATAAAAACTCAAGTTTGCTTAAACTTTTGAGAAATTTATTTTTTAATTCAACTTTATATTAGTTGGGAGATGTAATGACCCTCCACCATAACGATTCGTTAAAAATATAATTTTAAAGTTAAAAATTTGAAAAAAGTAGGTTTTTTAAAGTCTCTATTGGTTAAAGGGAGAATCTGCACACTGTGAATACATTGGTAAATTTTCAAGAAAATACTTAAAGCAAGAACAAAAAAAATTGATCGCCAAAAAAAAAAATCTTCGATGTTTTATTCATCCGGATATCCGGTTTGGAAAATCGGATATCCGGCACTTTACTTCCGGATATCGGATAGTTAATCGGTGGGCCTCAACCTCAATAGGCCATTGGACCCCGATTAGATTTAACGTGCACCTGTCCCATATACACACCAGTGGAGATTGAAGATAATTTCAAATGGTTTGGTTAATTAACGCCACACTAGAACTGCAAATTGGGCTATTGGCGACGGTTCGGTGCCTATCTCGAAGGCAGATGGCTTTTATAATTGAGTAGCGAATCTGACAAACTTCTGATTACGAGATGACTACATCTTTCGTCAAGTCCTCGTGCCAAATCAAACATGCCACTTCGTTAATGCACAATTAAAAAACATTAAATCGGATCGTGTTCTGATGCCTATCGTAAAACCAGTCATTTTCAAAAACAATATGTGCAATGAGTTTTTAGAAAATGAGCCCCTTCAACCCCCACCCACCCCCCTCCTTTCACACACGACTACTTGGATTAATCGTTTTTTTATTTGCTTATGTTTTGTTCATGAATTTTGAAGAATAAAAAAAAACATAGCTTTTGCTTTACCATTGTCATAAAAATTTCAACTATATTCTGCAGCAGTTTCAATTTATCTTTCACAAATTGATGGTTATTAAATAGATTCTTTAATGTCTTGAGAATTTGCAATAGATAAGCAGAACTCAATGCTGAGCAATTTCATCAACAGTGTTCACTCTAGAAATAATTACCCGGGCAGGACGCTGTTGACAGTAAAAGGACGCCCCGTTTTTGAAAAGACACTTCTTGTTTTTAAAAGGACACTTTAAAAAAAAAAATTTCGATAAGCGTGGCCACCTGTTGATACATCGGACCCGTGACCAAATAAAAAAAAGTTAAGATTTGTTGCTTGACAATGGGCCCCAAAGCAATGATGCTTGTGCTTGACTGAAAAGGGCAAGAGAGGTCTAAATTTTTTCAGAGGAGCGTGGCATTTTTAAGAAAGGGGCATGAGGACGCTATCAAAATGAAAAAAGGCCGGACTGCCCTTCATAAAATGCCTAGAGTGAACATTGCATCAATATCAAATTAAAACATTTTATTTCAATATAAAAGTTATATTACATCTTAATAAATTAGAAGGGAAAAAATAAATTTTAAAAATTGTAAATTTAACAATATATTACCAGGATGGCTGGGATCTCAATCTTTCTATGGACTATTCCAAACCATTATTATTTCGCTATGGCCCTGTTATTATTATTTGGATATTACTCCATTCACATATAAGTTCTCATCCTTATTTTATAAACATTTCATTGCTGTCGAATATTGAAATCTAAAGTACAGAAAGTTTTTAAACTTGGAAAACTTTAATTAAAATCAGCATAAACTTAATTTTTTTTAAATCTTTTATTTTAAAGTTAATATGTAGGTACACATTAATTATTAAGACGAATACGGAAGAAGGAAGAACAGGGCTCTAAATTTGCAATGATTTGTCGTGCCTAAAATACACCACAGGCTATGTTGATGTGTTTTTTAACTGCCCTTTGTTCATTTTAAGTCTCCAAATATAGGTTTTCCAATAAATAATGAATTAGTTTATAGAATCTATGAATATAGTTCACATTACTTTAACAGAATTTTAAATGGAATACTTGACTTGACTTTTACACATATTGTTCGTAGTAAATGTCGCAATGTCACAGACATGGTTTATTTTGTTTAATTCGTCATAATATTATCCTATAATAGAATATCATATTTCAGCTATATATAAACCATAATGTGCAATATATTTTCCTTACCTTTTCGTAATTAAAATATTTAGGAATATAACGAAACCTCTCTTTATTTATTTTTCCACAGACTTGTTAAGTGTCGCCGAAGACGATATTTTTGTAAATTTAGATATAAATATAAGCAGTAAATACATTTCATTTTGAACAATTTAGTTCAACTTAAAATTAATTATTTGAAAATAACACTGGAATTCTCGTAGTAGCGGCGCGGTCTGAGTTTAATGACATCAAAGTGATTACATCCAAAATTCTACTAAGGCTGATATCAATATCTTTACATAATATCATTAATCAATAAAGCCTTCATTGTAGAAATAAATGTGTTCATTTATTTCAAATAAGTTAGAAAAATTGACTTCAAAGTTGTGTCATTCACTATATACAATGTCTGTAAAAGTATCATGTCTTCCATACAAAATTCTGTTAAAGTAATGTGTACTATCTTCATAGATTCTATAAACCAATTAATTATTCATTAAAAAGAATAGCTTTTATTTAGTAATTTTTATATATTTGTGAAATAATGTCAATTTTGGATACGCTTGCAACACGATATATAAGCAAGGATGCGGTGACCGCGTATTTGGAAAATCGCCGATCAGGGAATCCATACAACACTACCCTTCCATCTTTATATTTTAAACAATTTTATAACTTATAGTTAAAAAGACAGAAAGAGAATTGATGTCCTGTAAATAAAGAAATTCTGATTTTAAAATGTTGAAATCCACGGTGGTGACTACGTCTGTACTAAAAATGTCCCCAGGCTGCCCGAATTTCTCCTGAATCGAACATATACTGCACCCTTATATATACTTGCGAGTTATTTTTAATTTTAACTTATTTATAGTTGTATTTCTAAAACATCTTGTGACTAGGATGTAAATTTAGTTCACTAATTCATTTGCACACTCTTTGGTGAAGGAAAGTTCATGAATCCCGTTTTTTTTTTAAAAACATTAATTCATAGGTGTAGTTTGGATAAGAAGGTATAATACACTTTACACTAGTTATCTTATTACAATAAAACAAGATATAGCTTTTATTTAATCATTTTGAGATAAGATCATTTGATTTCAATATTTATGACTGGTTGCAAAAGCCAGAGCTAGTTTTATTACTTTGTGTTTTATTTGAGTGCGGATTGCATAAAACAGTTTGTGTTTATAAGACAGTTCAGAAAAGAAAACATGCATATGGGTAAAACATTTATAAATATTTCCTTCCTTCTGTGTGCATTAAAGACAATAGAAAACTAAATGTTATTTTTCTTTTAATTTTTAAAAAAACATTGAATTTTGTTTTGTAGTTTGACAGTTTATATTTTCTGAAGATGCACAACAATAAATCACAACTGTTTGGTTTTTGTGTGTATCTTTATATCCATGTCTCCAATTAAAATAAAAATAATTAAAATAGGATAAGAGTCGAAAATGAGTACCTGCAAAGATTAGGTGTGTAATTGCATCAAAGTTTTAATGTTAAACTGATTCAGCATGAAGTAAATGTTTACTTAATATTCATATTTTGATAAGAAACAAATTATGCAAAATGTTTAAAATACTTACATACCCACTTTTCTTAATATTCTAGGTGCCGTATTCATCTGAAGTAAACGAGTCAAATGAATTAAACTGTGAAGAGTTGTTGGTGCAAGAAGATAAAGGATCTGATAGTGATTTAGAAGAAAAATCGCCAAATGTTAACCATAAGCTGAGCAAAGCTCAAAAGAGAAGAGTACGTCATTTTATTTTATTGTTCTGTCTTTTAATTTTTCCTTAATTAGACTTTAAATTCTTGATTGATTGATTTAAATCCCTGAAGTCATTGATTTATTTAAAACTGTAAATTTGTTTTATTCATTTATTAAACCCCCTAATTTTAGAGTAATTTTTTTTGTCGAAAATTGACAACTCGCGTATAAGCCGAGTTGTATTTTCATACATGAAAAATTCCGATTAAAATCGGCAAATCATCGAAAATACAGTGACATTTTAATTCTTAAAATAAATATTTAAGCCGAGAAATCAAAAATTAAAAAAAAAAGTGGCTTTTGGAAACTGCTTTCCTTGAAGTTCGAGACGATCCATTGTGCTTAAAAGGATATACCACTTGCAATTTTCTTGTCTTTCAAACCTCCATCAGACTTCTTTAAATTACATCCATCTTGATATCATAATGAAATATTTTAAACCATAAACTTAAATACCAAAATGTGCAATTTCTAATTCTTAACATCGTTTTGTAAGGATTTAAAAACTTAGAAAACGTCAACTATTTTCGGTCAACATTGTTGACTACTGTCGCTATTAAATACGGATGAGTGGTTTTTTTTATCCACCTCGAATGGAAATACTAGTATATTATGGATGAATGTATACTCCTTATTAAAATATGTATTTTTTATTACGAAAGAAATTACTTGAAATTAGAATTAGCAACGTCCCAATTTTACCGCTTTAAAGTCAATTCCATACAAAATTCTAATAAGACAACTATTAATTTATTTACATAATATTATCAAGGAATAAAACCTTTATTGGGGAAATAAATATCGTTTAATTACTGCAATCGAGTAAAAAAGACACCGACTTTTAAGGGGTGTCATTCGCTACGCACGATGTCAACTTATTAGTCTTCCATCCAAAATCCTATTAAAGTAACGTATACTAGCTTCACAGATTCTACAAACCAATTAAATACTTATTAAAATGTATATATACTTTTTATTTAGTTAAACTGTTTATTTATCTGAGTAGTGTAATTTTGTGTTACGATGACTCCGCGATGCACAGAACGGTCTTCAGTCGGCACATGTGACGCACATTCTTAATCTCCAATCGGGGAAATCTGTCGGAGTTCTACAAGAATCCGCTTAATTTCAACATCTCTCCTTTTCCCATTTTAGACGAATTATTTTATAAATTTTACTGACCCCTTTTGATGAAGATTTTAACTTGAATTTCTCGGCTTATACGCGAGTATATATACGGTATACAATATTTTATAACGTTGAAAGTGAACATATTTCAAAATAAAACTGACTTCTGGGCATTTCCCCAAATAGTGTAATTTTTAAGCATGATAATAGTAAACCTCTTTGCAAGTATACAGTTAAGTTTGGTTTTTGTGGGTTTTTTTAATGAGCAAGATTTGAAGTGGTTGCTACAATCATACATATATTAGCATGCCCGTGTGATAATAATCGGATGACTTTAGAATAAAGGATAAATTTAGCTCCTCAGTTAATTAATTGTAAATAAATATTTTGGTATGTTTAAAAAGAGAATAAAATTACCAATAAAATTTTTCATTCTTTTGTGAAAACTAACTTGAGAAATATACATTTTTGAGTACGGTAACAGACATACTAATTTTGGACATTAGTTACACAAGCATGATAATTGACACTCAATTCCCCTGAATTGATAAATCACTTTGACAATTATATATATTTTTCAATGAATTGAAACAATCACAATGTTTCAAGAAGAAAAAAACATTTGTATCGGTAACGGACGTACCAGCAATGCTAATGGACGTAACTTTTCCAAATTTTTAATTAAAATTTGTGTTCTTTTCATCATTTTGTAAAGAATAACAATAATATACAAAAGTTCATTTTAGGCAAAACTTTTTTATATATTAGAAGAATTAGTTTAACAAGATAGTTTACATTAGTACAGTTTAAATACTTTTTTCATTGACAAATGGGGTGCATTCACAAAAATTTGGTAATAACCTTGTTTTGGCACTAGAAATGAAGATTCAATGAGTCCCCAAATAAGAAGGTTGATTTACCATATTTAGAAAGGGCAAAGGGTGCCAATTTTGAAAGACAACTAGATAAACATTGAGGAATTGTTAGGATACGCTAGATTATGTAGTTTATCAGTAGTTTTTGTATTTGTATACACTCGCATAACAAATTATCAACACTCAGGATCATTAAAAACTTGTGAAAAGCCCAAAAAGTTATGTTCAGAAGTTCTGTAATTCAAGTATCTGTAAGATATTCATTATATTCAGAGATTAAGAATTATATAATATTCAGATATTATGTATTCAAATATGATTAAAAACTTTTTGGTATTTTGAACACCTAACATGTGTCAATAGGTGAAACTAACTGATTGATTGAAGTAAATCAGAAAATACATTTTCTGAAAACTGCATCAATAAGCAATCGTGTGTTTTTTAAAGATAAACAATTCAACCTAAATTAAACTCTTTCCACTATATTATTAAATAGATATAAAATTTTTACATATAGTTTTTTAGTAGAATTGTTACCCATAGTAGTGCAGATTATTTGCTAGTGATAAAGTTTTTAAAAATAATTAGTAGTTTTATATTTTGTAATTCAATATGTGATGAACTGATTAAAAATATAAGTTTATTTCCGTCATAAAATAATATAAGTACTTTTAAATTGGTTTTATTGGAAAAAAATTGACACTATATAAAATTTATTTTTACATATAATGTTACTTAAGTCAAACAAAAAGTCAACCAATAGTTTGAAGTTTTTCAGTTCAAAAATAAAGTTGCAGCATCAATATAAGCGAAAAATGGTAACGGATGTACCAATGAAAGCCAGAAGGAAAAAAATCATTAGCATTTTCAAACATACCAAACAAGTTACAAAAAATCTTAATATCAAGATTAGAACTCCGAACTATTATGCAATCAAAGCACGCTAAAAGAAGAAATAGTTTAATATTATTCCTTTCCCTTTTAAGTCCAATCTATCTGTGATATGCATTGCTTGTTTCTAACTAGCTGTCATGTGTGCAAACATGAATCCGTGAACCAAAAACTACTTAAAGTATATAAGAATTGCACATATATTTAAAATCTGCAAACTGTCATCTTTAAAATGAGGTGTGATTTTGCCCATCTATGTATTTAAATTTTATATAGATTTAGACAATTTTTTATTGTGTATTTGCGTGCATTTTTAATTAAAGTTTTAAGTAAACTTTGAAGCTGTATTCATACTCAGCTTTTATAATTTAAATATCCAGAATAAAAAGGCTAACCAAGAAAAGGCAAGAGAATTGGCTATTTCTCAGCAGGAATTAGAAAATATCACAGGGGCTCGCTTCTTAGAAGCACAAGAAATAGCAAAAAAATTATCCCTGAGAAATCTTGTTTTACATGAGGTGTGTATTGCTCCTTTTAGTTAGATTTTTGAAATTCTAACCTTTCATATAAATTTTTTATTAAGAAATCATTTGGAGTATTTTATAATTTTTTTTTTCATGATAGTAACATGTTATTTTTTATATTTTATTTGTGATTTTAAAAATTATTACAACAATATTTAAATGTGAATTTAAAGAACTCATCCTGAGGAAAATTATTGGCTTTATCTCTTTAAACATTGAGAATTAACTGAAGAATATATTTTATTTAATCTCATTTAATATTTTGCTTTGTATTATGATATTTATTTTCAGTTATAAGTTAAAATAATGCTTTATTTGAAATTATATTACCTTTTACTGCATAAATGTTCCAAAATTAAAACATTAATAATTTAATTCTAGAAACATATCTTAGTTAGCAAGATTGTTTTTAATCAGATTTCCAAATAATACTAGTCATCTCTACTAATTACATATAATTAATCATATTTTATTAGTACTTTCTAAATTTTACGGTATAAAGGAGGCAATCGTAGATTTTTGTTACTTCACTTTATTATATAATCATTGCGTTCAGATGAATTCCATGCCATTTTTTTTTATCGTAATTAGTTGTGTTAGTGCATTTATTAAGAAATGTTACTTTAAAGCATATCTATGAAGGAAAAATCTCATTTAAATTTATTTATCAAAAGCATGCATTTAACTTCGTGAATGAGCCAATTACAAATTATTATTTTAATAATTTATTGCTCAATTTTGACAAAAGAATTGCATTCCTGCTTAAGTAAAATTGCCTGCAGGTTTGAATAACATTATCTTATTGTATAAACTATTTTATCAAGACAGATAATAATAGGAAAAGAAATTAGATTTTCTTCAAAACTAACCATTTTCATATTTATAATATTACATTGCAAGCTATCTCTATAAACTTGATGTCTATGCAGTTATCTGTTTAAGCTGTGTGTAAACTCACTCTTATGCTGTATGCTATCTTTCTAAAATCATTGTCTAGATTATTTTCTCAAAGCATGTTATTGAAAAAAGTTACTTTTCTGCAAAACTGACAATCTCCATATAAGAGGAATGGTGTCATACTATAAGGAGTCAACCAATGATATACAAGTTACACACAACTTAAATATATACAACTTCTACACATTTACTTAAAAAATACAGAAAAAATTAGTTACATGTATCTTACTATTTTGAAAGTTTTTATTTTGCAGTTAACAAAATTGCAATTTAAAATTTGAACTGATGATACCTTATTTGATAACAAACTTTCAATTTTAAAATCCCAAGACACTTTGTAATGCAAAAAGCATAGTACTTTTCTGATTTGTGAGTTTTAAATTTAGAATTTAATGCATTAAAATTTAATTTAAAATATTAAAAAGCATTTGGCAGCATGCTTGCAAAACCAAACTTGTCAAAAAATATAAAAAGAGATAAGCATTGAATTTTATATTAAAAAAAAGATTACCTCTATTCATTTTAGTGAAAATAACTAATGTGTATAAAAATATCCCTTTCATTTTACACTGGGAAAATCCAGAGGTTTATATAAATGCAATCTGCTGAAAATATAACCCTGTAAATGTCTCTAGAAGTTTTAATACTGTTTTGCTAAACATGAAGAAATATTCAAAAGTAAATGCAAGTCGAATATTTGTTGTGGACTCCTTATTGCATAACACCATTCTTGTCTACATAGGCACATTTAATTCTAGTTATTTGTGCTTCCGTGCCAAAGAAGCTAGGTTTTAATTGTAAATAGATTTGGGTCATTGTGATGCCAAGTTCATTTTTAACTAAAGGTCAGCTTATATATCAGTATTTGTTCTCGTATTGGAGATTAGGGGTGCTGACTTAACCAAATTGAAATATTCTTAAAATTTTATTTGAAATTTAACAACTAAATTTTTATCAAATTAAATATACATTTAAATTGTGCTATAGTTAAAAATGCTTAAACATTTAAATTTTCTTTTGCAATTTTATACTATATTTACTTTAAAGAAAAGTTAGTTCTTTGTTATTTTCATTAATACATAATTTTAAATATCTTTATGCTATCCTAAATGAGGAGAACTATCAAATGACTGAGCAAAATAAATGCCTACTAACCAGCATGTTTGTCTTTTTCACCACATAGTCTTATAATATTTTATATTGTACATACTATAGATTTTAAGAAATTAAATGATCAATTAGTTTTCATTTTACACATAAATGGAAAGCTGATACAGATAATTCTTCTTTTTTAGGTTCCACCAGATGGCAATTGGTTTGTCTAATATATTTTTAGTATACTTTTTAATATATGTTATCATATTTTAAAATAATTTGATATAGTTCTGTAGTTTAATGTAATTACTACAAAGACATAATCTTTCTTAACGTGTAATTTGCGCTATTTGTTTTACTAACTAAAGTTTAATATATTTCAGCCTATTCAAAGCTATTGAACATCAATTAACTACTCACAATATACATGTAAGATTTTTCTTTAATTACACTAAGGTATCCATTGTCAAACTACTAACTCAAAATATCTTATAATAATTTTTTTATATGTTTTGATTACTTAAAATCCATCCAATACAAACCAAGAAAGAATTAAAATCATATAAGAATATGGATTTCAGTTTTCAAATGCTATACGTATTTTGAAAAGAAAGTGAAATAGTGAGAATTCAAATTACTACATATAGTTTTCATTTTTACAAATATATCATGGGGTTTATGGAAAAACTCACTAGGTCATTTTTTTTCCCATAGATAATTTTATTTCAAATTTTAATTAACTAAAATTTGTTAAACATATAATCCTCACCAGTTCCAATACATATTTAATTATGTTAAAAAAAATCTCCTACTAAACAAAATTAAAGTATGACAAACATTGCTATCATTCTTTTAGATTTTTAAACAATATTTGTGAATATTCAATGTTCACCCAATCAATTCACATACCGTCAACCCAACTTTGAAGAATTTTAAAAATGATTATTTTGGCACCATCCGAAGTTCCTGAACCAAACAATAGAGGCCATTAACTTTGCAGAGCGCCAACCATAATCTTTAAAAAAATAATAACAAAAACGGCAAAGTTGCCCCAGTTGACGTTAACAAAAATCTTAAAATACACTAAATTGTTTAATAAATACTAGAAGACGTCATATCCTTGATTTTTTTTTTTAAATGCTTGTTATGTATTTATTTAGAAATAGTCTAATTATAAATCGATGATTTTTTTTCCTTCAAACTAAAGTAGTTTCTACGAAATAGTTTAAAATATTTTACGTTATTACATCACTCAATGGGTTTAAACATTTATTTAAAAATCATTTTTATTTCAAACCAGTATTAAGAATGATGTAGTAATGATACCTAATAACACTTTCCCCTGTTATTAACTTGTTTATTCAATGCATCTTTTTCTTATACAGCAAAATCCGTTTTTAACGATGCCGGATATAACAATGCAAAATGCAATGCAAGTTTGGATTTCTATAGAAGTCCACGTAAATTTTTCTGGATATTATGATGCCAGTTATAACGATAATCCGCATTTAACGATTGAGTTTCCAACGTCTTATGCTAATAAAACTGCTATAACGAAGAAGGAGTAAGGGAGGACCTTTTGCGTAATAAACAAGCGTCAGGAGAATAGCACATGAACAAATATGCCCGAAATCTGCAAAGATATCCCCCGTTCTTCTACAATGTCAGCAAGAATAGGACATTTTATGGAAATTTCTTATTACAATGTCAAATCTAAGCAAACAAAAATGACTGACCATTCCTCATCAAAATAGCAGTTTATATAACTAAGTTTATCTAACTGGTATATAGTCGATAAAATCCGTATAAAATACATAAAATATATCTATATTCAACTATCATGTACGTATGAGTATTATACTTTCTTAATAAGCCATATTTTTCGGGATTCGGATATAGCTATTTCCAGATATAGCGATCAAATTATGACGGTCCCTTGAACATCACTATAAGCGGTTTTTACTTAATCAACTTATCCTAATTACAAAATAAGTATTTTAAAAATAAATTTTATGTCTGGTTTTAACTCAAAAACAACAGAGGGATTTTTCATGAAACTTGCATCATGTTATCAATAATATCCCATCTTAAAATCTGCATTTCGTTTCATCTTGACATCTGCAACCATTCAAAAGTTATAGAACTGTTTCCACTTTTAAAATTTTATTTATTGTAGATTTATTTTCAAAACATCTTTGCAGAACAGCATTATTAGTTAAAGCCATGTTTCTTGATAATCTGGGTAACTTTGACAAATGTGATTTCCTACCTCCTTAAAATTTATAAACTTTTTAATGTTCAATCCTCTATATTTTTACAAAATACAATGAAAATATTTCGTTTTCCGAGTTTGACTTAATCAAAAACACATTTTATTGAAGTTTGAAAAGAGCTTTTAAAATTCATTTTTAATAGAAAAAAAATTTAAATAATGCATTTTTGAAATTCTCTACACTTACACAATTAACATATGGACAATAATAATGGTTTTTTGCTTAAAAAATAGGCGGCAACTATAACACATTTTAGAAATTGTATAAGCTGAAATTAAATTAAAATGTAGATTGTTAATATGGGTCGTTAAAAATAATTAAAAGAAAATCGGAAATGAAAATTTACGGGTTTCAGTTCTGCCTTTTTGTGTTTTTCCTAAATTTTCCTCCTATTTCCCAAAATATATTTTTTTTGGTAGAATTTTCTGGAGGTGGTTTTATTATCTGATTTTTAAACAATTTTTGTTTTCTATTGTTTCTTTGAAATTGTTTTTTTTTATAATACTATATCTATTCCGATGGAGGGTTTTCAAACATTTAAAAGAGACCAAAAATAGATGCGAGTAGAGCATACTTTTACACATGTTTTGCATTTTGGGAAAGGCTGATTCTTCCTTCTACATATGCTTATTCTCAGTGTATTCGTTTTTGACAGCTTTAAAAATAAAATATTACACTTTTCAAGGTTAATTCATCGAATTTAATTTGAATTTTCGATATACAAAAATTATAAATTGGTTTCTATGCAAATAAAAGTTCTTAAAATTAGGGTCAACATTGAGAATATATACAGTATATATTATATTTAAAGATCAATCTATTTGTATATAATTAAGGATGTCTGTAGGTTTGTATAAAAATTTACGTTTCTTCTGAGCTTGATGAAAGTTTGCACACTTGACCTTTAAAACAAGAATTATTTTAATCCTTTTTATAAATTTTTGTTACCAACAAAAAAACCTAATTTGAAAAAGGGAAATGTAACTTATATTTGGAAGTATTCAATTAATCAGATATGAGGACTACCTGTAATGATGACTCCATTACCAATAAAGTAGGGATTTAACAAATCAATAATTTTAGTTAATTGCTGAATAAATAAACTATTTATATATTTTTTGTCCCAAATGAATTGGGATATTCCCTATTCAATATGCAAATATAATTTTGGCATTATATGTATACAATCATGAAGGTCAAAATGGTACCTTTTTTTTAAGTTGTTTAAAAATAATCTTATTTAAAAAAAATGTGGGTGGGTCTCCAAGTCCTTTTTGTATCTAAACAGCTAAAATCCTTATATCTATTGTTAGTTTTTATCGGACAAAATCCAAATTTCCAGTTATTATTTTTTATTTAAGTGAAACTATCTTCTGGCTGTAATGTTATTTTATTTTGTTAATTTCAGTATTTCTAAAAAAATTAATATTTAATTTATCTAAATTTTATATTACAAAAATATCTGACTAAGGAGTATTTTTTTTAATATAGTGTGATGTAGTTTATTTTTCTTTCATATTGTAATGAAATGCATGCTTCACAATACTCAACCATCTAATCTTTTATAGCCGTGTGATTAGTCGAATCTTGTCACCATTGGTTGCCATGTATATTTATAATAATCAGAACCTCACTTGCTGGAGACACACAAACATTACAGTCAAAAGAGCTCAAACAAATATATTATTTATATTTTTAATGCAATCGGATATATTTTTAAACATCCTTCATTTTTACCATAATTGAAAAATAGAAGTATTAAATTTCCAGAAGCAAAATTATGATTATGTTGTCAATTCAACTTTTTATTGTTAATAAGTTTAAAATACAGTTTAATTTTTGTTTTATTTTAATATTTTTTATGTATAATTGCATTCAATTTTTCTTTCTTTAGGGAATGACTGCTACAGGTTTGCGAGAAGCTACTTCAAGTTATTTAATATTGCATAAAGAAGAGTATCAGCCATTTCTTATCAATTCACAGACAAATGATATGTTTACTGATAGTAATAGCTTGTTTTATATGAATTCCTATTTATACTACATGTTATATTTTTGATTATTTTATTAAATATTTATTTTCAAACACGGGAAATACTTAATAACACAATATTTAATCATTGTTATTTTTAATATTTGTTATTGTTAACATAACTTTTAAATAATTTTGGTTTATACTAAGAGTCGTGTCTTAATACTAATCGTCTTGCTGGTTTGTTTTATTTATTTATCAGATAGCCTTTATGTTAAAGTTAACAAGACGTCCTATATTAGAAATGTAATGCTAAATTTACCCGCATCGACTCTTTACCAATTTTTACTGATATTTCATTTTGATGGGTAAACAAAAATTTATTTTTGTAACTTTTTTATTTAAATCGAAGTATTTTTTATTAACAATTTAATTATAAATTTACTTTAGGGCAGTAGTCCCTTTTATACAAAATCCATGCAACTGACTGACAAATCTAAAATGTTAAACAATACTTAAAAGGACCGTCTTTTTAATTCTGTCCTTTACATTATAATTTCCAGCCATTTGGTCAGTGACTGTTGTAAAATAGAACTCTGCCAGAGAAATGTTTAACATAACCTTCTATTTTAACATTTTAGGGTTAGAACTGAGCAGTAATACCTTGTCTGAAAAAAATTTTAAATTGTGAGTGCATGCTCATATGATATATGAACCACTTGATGTTAAAAGGAGACTTCTGACAGTTTTAAAATTGTACAAGGGGTGAAAAAAACAAAGGAGTTATACACAGTATCCAAATTAGGGTCCAAGATACCTCTAATGTATTTTGTAGTAAAAAATTAACCTATGAACAAGTGCCCAAAAATATTATAATTATTTATTTTCCCTAGTATTTAAAATTTGTAGAAGTCCCCTTTAACATCAAAGTTATAAATTTTGCGAAATTTGAGGGCAGAAAAAGTTATGATAAAACCAATGAATATCAATTACTCAAAGACATGATCTAGAATAGTTTTTCAAAAAAAAATAGGCATTCAACCGAACTACGTTGTTTCCACTGGAATGAAGAAACACTATTGATAATGTTGCACTCTAGCGGTGAACTGCGAAATTGGTGTTGAGGGGTTTTCTGCACAGAATTCCTCTTTTAACATCATACGGAAACTTTGACGCTCTAGTACAATTTGGCTGTGAATGGCAGAAGTCTACATTTAACACCGATCAATGTATCCTACCTTCAAACAATCGGATTATAATATCGTTCTAAGATCTCGTAAGGTTTTCTAAAGAATTGTTTATGGTTACATTTTGTTTATGGTTACACAACCTCAATAAATTTTCAAATATTTATTGTCTGCAAAATGCACTTTTAAAATGATCTATTGTGAACTTAGCAAGATGCATTCTAAATGTAGAACCTAAAAAACTTTTAGTAATAATTATCATCCCAGTAACTACAAGCAGCATATGCTCCTTATTTTATTTAGTGACATCTGTAGCTATTTTGTAGGGGAGAAATAGTGCATCTCGTAACTTCTTGACTTAAAATCCAAACATGTTGGTATTATAAACTACAAGAACATTAATTTGAAATTATTTTCTATGTTTTTATGTCAAATATTATAATTTGTTTCAGCATCTGAGAATATCTAACTATACATAAAAATCGTTTGGCATAACACATAGCTAATAGAAACATTTCTTCTTACTGGGAAAAGAAGCAAACTTCTCGACTCTCGTTTTGTTTAGATACGGCATGGGTTTTGATACGATGGGAACTGTATGGCGTTTATTTGTGCAGTTTCAGCATTTTTATATCTCATAAATTGTTGCTCTGATTGGGGAATTGAGTACATGGTCAGTTCCAACATTTCCGACCATGAACAATTAGTCTGAATATTATCGTCTTCGTCACAGCAATCAAATAAACTCGGCGTCGGGAAGATCACGGTAGCAATGGTATGCAAGATTACTAAAAATGCTTTATTTTGCACAATCAGTACTGGTAGTAGGACTGGAAATTCTGCATGTATTTCCAGAATAGCATTGAATACCAATGACAACAGAGAATTGCCATTATTTTCCATCTAACAAAATTCCTTTTAAAATGTATTGATCGATCACCCTGAAGAAGCAACAAAACTGGCTTTTGTCGCCAAAAACGTGTTAAAGTTGAGAATGTTGCTTTTTCAGAAAAATTGGCAAGTGTGACCATTTCAACTCATTATTGATTGTGTAATTTTCACTCTTGGCCCTGACAACTTTTAATTTTATTCCAGATTTTGGGCGGTAGCATAACAAAGAGCTGCATATAATTGGCAATGACAAACTATGAAAGAATTTTTATCCACATGCAGGCTAATTCTAATGTTCTTTATAATCATGGCAAATTGGGAATTGTAAGTTAGAATGCACTGAGCGGCCACCCTTAGAAATTGCCCAACTTGTAAGATTAAACTTAAATTTGACCTCAGAATGGACACTGCATTGGAACATATGTGCAACAAATCAATACTTTTAAGAGAATTGTTTACTATTACTTAATCTATGAAAAATGTTGATAAGTTGGAACTGGGAATAGCACTGTTAAGTTGGGATTTTCGAAGAATTAAATTTGGTTAATTAACGTCGCACTAGAGCTGCACATTGGACTATTGGTGTTGGTTCGGGGCCTATTTTGAAGGAAAGACCCAGGAACAATACCTTGTATTTTTTTTAACCATGGTCAGGTAACGAGGACAACACCTGAACTGGCAGCCAATGCCGTTAAGTTGGGAATTTCGAATCGTTAAGTTGGGAAATTTCTTGTCTCAATCCCATATATTTTAGAATGGCAACATAACCTGGAAATTATCAATGGAATTTTTTTAATTCTGGAAATGTCAAGGAAAATTTCACAAACAAAATTAAGGAAATTTTCCAATTTGGAAAACTAAAACAGCAGTTATTAACATCTATTCTACGTAGTTTAGTTGTCAATATTTCCTTTTAGTTTTAAAGAAGAATAAAAAAATTCTATTGATAATTTTTTCATTATTCATGAAAATCTTGAAATTTACTAAACCTGTTCTGCTGCGATCCCCGTTGAAAGACATACAATCCTTTTGCATCCGACAAATAAATACTCGCCTGTACTTCACTGCTTCCTATTTCATCATGATTTAATTTCCACTACTTAACAAAATTGTATTAAATTTTTGAAAATATAATTTAATTTACAAAATTAAATTAACATACTTAAAATCAGTAGCAAGGTATATTTTCTCTAATTTTTTTTACACTCTTGAATAAATCTAGTTTGTGTAGAAAAGTTAAGTAATTTCATATCCCTTAGACAGTGGCAACCTTCTTAATTCATGCACAAAAGGGCTGTATTCTAATTGCATTCTGCAGATTTTATTTTTGTTTATGTCCTCATGAATTTTTGCTTTTAACTTATTATTTCTCTAATTTTATTTGGTATTCAACTATCTTTTATTGTTTTCGATTGGGGAAATGCTGATGAATCGAACAAGTTTTTCATATCATGGATTCGTTGTAGAACATTTGTAATGTTTTATGAGAAGTTAAACTTTTTTGCTTTTAGCCTGTACTATGTCTTATATAAGTATTGCTCATAATTTGTCATTTATAATATATTGTAACATTTCTTAATGCAATTGTAAAATCAGGGAAATTTTTGTGACACCATCAGGGAAACTTTTATTTCGCGATTTTGTTGTCACCTGGTTTTTACTAGTTACAATTAAAACTTTTAGATATATACAAAGTTGCATTAAAAGCCTCTTTTTATGTACTAAATTTATCTTGCTTGCAGGTGTAAGGTTTTATTTCGTTAGGCTTGATTAAATTAATCATCTAATTTTAACTAGATATTTTTAATTGACCTCCACAGTTAGGTATTATATTTTTTAATATATATGTGCGTTTGAAATTAATGTAAATATTTTATTTTTAATTGCATGTTTTTTTTATATGAAGCACTTTTTTTATATATTTTTAGATGAATACGTAGAATACTGTGAAAAGATTAGGGACCCAAGTGTTTGGGGTGGACAAGTTGAAGTAAGAAAAGTATTTATATATATAATTATTTTTAAAAATAATAATAATTCTGAACTGTTTGCTTTTTAACATTTTCTAATATCCCTAAACTGAAACTATTTTACTGGTGTTGTTAGTAATCTTGATGTAGGTAAATGAATATTTTAAAATGTGTATTAGCTAGTAGAATGCTAGAATTTTTCCAGAATTATTTTTATTCATTATTTAAAACGTTCAGTGCAGTGCGGAGTCTATTAATCCTGTGTCTCACTTGTGGATAAATACGGATTTGACCTTCAGCATTGAACGTAGTAAGTGCGGATTCAATAGATCTATTGAGTCTTCACTGAACTTATTAAAGAATTATGTGTCGAGTATGTTCTGCGATCAGTTTAACCCTCTGAGTGTTCAGAAAATTGGCAGACATGTAAAGTTGTTTCATCTGCAAAATAGTTTACTTTAAACTTCCAATGCATGTATATTATATATACATTTTTATTTTAATAGATATAACTTCCAAGACACCCCCAATGCCTTAAATTTGAAAAATATTTCATCAAATATTTTTATGAATTTAAAATTTATGTGTATTGCTAGAAAAACTAGGAATCCATGGATGACTTAAATTGTTTAGCTCCGTCAGAGGGTTAACAAAGGCGTGATAGCCTGATTGGCATGGTTCCAGTTCTTGTTAATGGGTCTCAAGCCGTATGTGAAAATTTAAAGTTGAGTATTGTTCTCTTTATTATAACATAGTTGAAATCGAAAGGCAATTTTTCCATTCTTTTTCTTTGGGATACATTCCAAATTGTTGATGACTCATGACAGATTTAATCTACCCCATCACTCTCAACCATCCGATAACTAGCTTGCCGCTCTACTTTACACAAGGATGGAACTTGTATGTTGAGGTCTATGTTGCACCGACAAGGCCATTGTGGGCTGTAATTTTCATCTGATATCGCTTTAATTTAGTTTAATGAATTAGTAAACTTTGAAAGTTATTAGAAAATATCAGTTCTTTTTCAGCCATTGTTTCATGTCAATTTTATTTTGAAACTCAATACAGAGGTTTTCAGATAGGTTCATCCAATTTCAATACTATATATTTTTTTACTTAACAGCGCAAAATGATAAGTAATACATGAATATAAAGTACAAATGCAGTGGGAGGTAGTGCACGAGTACATATTTTGGGCTCGGGTCCTTCACATTATTCTTTCATTTAACCATTTAAAAAATATTTTATTAATAATTGTTTTGCATTTTTTTTCTTTAAGTTGTTACTTTACTTTAAAATAATGTTTGGATTTTTTTTAAATTAAATTCAAACGGTATTTGTGTATAGACATTTTATATGACCTTGTGTGTTGATTAAATGTAGAAGGATAAACATTTAATTTTGCATTATGAAAAACAAATATATATCTACGAAATGGCAAACAATATTTTATTATGCACTATATGTTGAAGAATTTTAAATTTGCTTTTGTTTATACAATTTTTGATGGTATTGCATAATGCCCATTATCTTTTAGACTTTGACATTATACTAAAATAAAATCAATTAAAATAATTGACATTTAAAGTTCCTTTGACAATTTAAAATCGCATTTGGCAACAGTTATAAAAAATATTATAGCTTTCATTTTATGTGTCACCATCTATGCTCTGGTATCCTTCTTCTAGAACAGTTCCAAAAAAAAACCAATTTAAATGTCTTAATCACCTAAACGTTTATTTTTATTTATTATTTTGCCCTATCTAATGTGACCTCATATTATTTAATAACTTTAATTACTTACCTTTGGAAAATAGTTCAGAATGATCTGTTTCTGTTGATAAAATATTGTGCTTTGTAATAAATATAAAACAAGTATTTTAAAAAAAGAAAAATTGCAGATGCTACTTTGAAAGATACACGATTTTTTTTTTAATATGGACATGGCTTTAAGCCAATATTATTGGGAATCAAATAAGTTTCATTAATTGACGTTTTATAGTTGACTTTCTTTGTGTGTCTAAGTTGTTCTTTGCGTGTCAAAGTTGTAAAGATAATACTCATTTACCCTGTATTATAAAAACGAAGAATCAAGATAAGAAATGAAGAGAAATATATTAAACCTAAATTAGGTTAATCCAAATATTCAATATTCCATTTTTTTCATAGAATATTGAATACTATTTGATAATATTTTATTTTAGCTTTATTTCTTTAGGCATAACAAATGTTTTTTATTTTAATTATTTCTGGTGGTTTTTTTTTATAACCTTGTGGTTTCTGTTGCAACTTTTAGCATTGGATACTATCAATTATTTTTCTATTCTATATTTTGTTTTAATATGTTCATTGTTTATAATTACACATATACAATTTTTTAATTGTAAAAACTGTATTTATAAAAGAAAAAATTAATATATTTTTTTTTTTTAGATCCAGGCTTTAACACATATATGTGGCAAACCAATTGAAATAATACAAGCATATGGGCCTGATATCACTTCTGGAGAGCAAAGTGGCGATGGTATAAAACTGATAATAAGGTAAGAATTTGAGAATGGTGTCTTTAAAAAATTTCTTTCTGGAGAAAAATATAAGAAATATGACAATAAAAAAAATGCATTATCCGTTTTACTTGTGTTAGTTTTGTTCATAATATTAACTTATTTTAATGTTGCATACAGTTAGTTGTATTTTTGCATTTGTTTGTATAGTGCTAAAATTATTCTTATTTATGTTTCCTACATCTGTTTGTACATTCATTTGGTGTAATTTTTGCTAAACATCAATAGTAGACTTTACTAAACTTCTTAGATCAATATGATATTTATTTTAGTTTTTAAACGCCCCCTTGCCTTCGTTACTTCAGTTGCCCTTCCACCTTTTCAATCAGTCTTTTTTTATGTAATTGAGTTTTTAATAAACCTACTTATTAAATGTTTTTTAACCAAAACAATTATCATAATTCCTACTAATAAACCAAATATTGCCTATATGTCGCTTAACTGATCCGTTCACCAACTGCATAAAATGTGCTCAGAAATTTATGGTGTGGGGGCAAACTAGAAGATCTTTCGCCACCAAAAAAATGCTCTAGCGTCATTAGTTCTACATGTGGCTAATCTTCATGATGTAGAGTTAATTTGTTGTGTCCCGTTATTTTTGTCTTTTTGTACCCCATTTTCATCCCGTGTCCATGCACTGTCATTTTAGCCTTACTGCTTCTTGGTGTCACCTTGTGAAATTTTTTCCAAAATTAAAAAGTAGCACAATAATGTAAGCTACGATTTTTTTGTATTTATGATAGTTTATTTATAAATCTACAATCATAGGTATTTAAGCATTTTAAAGCTAATTGAAAGTATTATTATTAAACTTTTAATTAAAATGTATGCAACAGTAACTTTGGACGACAATCCTGAAAAGGCGATATTCCCTTTCACGTTTTTGGTCATAAAAGCTGAGTTTGTTGCTAATCAAACATTACACCATTCTCCTCCTACTGGATTATCAAAACCTTCCTTCTGGATTATCAAAATAGGTTACCAAATTTGATGAGAAAATAAGGGTTACCATTCATTATGTTTTAACTGGTTTTTTTGCAACCTATAAAAAAAAATTTAATTGATAATTTTTTTTTAAATGTGAGTTTCTAATAAATTTCTAATTTTTGCAAACTTAAGTATTTATTACCTCCAAGTATTAAAAATACAACTATCCTAAATAATGTCATAATCGCCTGTAATTCTTTATTTTAAATGATTTTTGTAGTATTCCTTTGTTATCCTTAGTAGTGTCTAAGCATGACTAAATAAAGATTGACAATAGATTTGCGACGATTATAAGTTTGTAGAGGGATATAGGGGGACATTGTGGCTACTAAGTACAATGTATGCAAAATATTTAAAAATAATAAAATAAACACTTTAAAAGTTACCTTTTTATGAAAACTTTAATTATGTATATTTCCATTGCATTCTGAAAATTTAAATCCAAGTACTTTGTCATCAAAATTCTGGCAAAATTTGAATAATTTGTGAATGCTTAACCCAGCTTCTGTCCTCTTTGTCAGGGAATGCAAAAATTGAACCAGTGTTATTACATTTGCTCAGAAAAATAACTTCTATATTACTTTTTTCGATAATGGTTACTTGTGCCACAAATAATCTGTCTTTGTTTAAAACTATTTTAATCTCAACCACAATAAAATCTCATATATTTTAATATAATTTTGTTAAAAATATAAACATTTTAAAATGTGCAAAATTAATAAAAATTTCCAACTCGGCTAATTTTTTTGGGCTTGAGTGTTCAATTTATCCTGATTGGTTGAGTATTGGCGTATCATACAGAAGGTCCTTAATTCAACATAATTTGTTGCCTTTAATGATCGATCTGTTTTAAAATGTCATTCCATATTATAAACAGGGTTCCCACGCACCGGGAAAACCTGTAAAACCGGGAATTGTCAGGGAAAATGAAAAGGGGTTGAAAAAACCGGGAAAAGTCAGGGAAAATCGCAGAATTTGAACAATTTCTGGAAAAGTCAGGGAATTTCTTTTCAGTTGGCTAATTCTCAATCTGTCACCGAAACCGTTCACCGTCGTTCAATATGTTCCGTAGTGATGATGTCATACTTAACTCTTCCCATCATTTTTAATGACAGGAAAAATGTGCGCGTGCAAACGTCTAGCTTAGCTGTGCGCTTTCTATAATGATTGTCACAATCTCCATTACGTTAGCTAACGCCGCACCGGTACGTTTTTTTTCTCTCGTTTCTAGACGATCCTGTAGCAGATTTTTATTTTCTCTACACTCTTTTGTCTTAAACTCCATATTGTAAAAAAAAATTATGCTCGTATTGCCGAATTTTGTGATGTATTATTTTGGAAGCGATCTAGATATAAATATTCTTTTTCTGCGCATACTCTTTGTAGATGATGTGCGCACCGTGATTGTTTCTGCAAGGGATCACTTTCTTGTTGCCGAATTTTTTAATGAATCTTTTTAGGGGACATCTCTTCCAAACATTAGTTTTCTGCAAACGTAATTGGTTTCTAATACCATGCAACAAGAATATTTCAGCGCCCTTATTGCCAAATTTCCGAATGCAATCCTTTCCAGACGATCCTTTGCAGATTTTTATTTCCTACAATAAAGGTTTTCTATAATTTTTAATTCCATATATTGCGAAATGGATGTTTTTTATATTGCAGAATTTTATGATGCATTATTTGCGTGGGCATATCATGTAAATAAATTTCTTTACATCCACCCGTTTCCTTGAATGGATCGTTCCCCTATTGAATAATTTTGTGGGGGCATTATTTTTCTGGCAAACTCTTCAGAGGTCCTAATTTTTTGTAGTCTAACCCGAAAATCCGTTTTTTTTTTTTTTTTTAATTTTTATAATTTGGAGACATTCTAAAGTTGAGATTGTTATACCTCTAAGACTATGCTAAATTTCGTTGTGTCTGGCGAATGAGCAACCTCAATAAAGGTCTTTTTTTTTTTTTTTTTTTTAGAATTTTTTTTCCCCTTAATGAAAAGCATCAATTTATAGAAATTCACGAAATGCGATTTGCTGAGAGGTCCGTTGAAATGCTTTCAATCCTTTTGCATCTCATAAATAAATGCTTATTTTTCAGTACTTCTTAGTTTATTAGGATTTGCATTGCACTAGTTAACGAAATTGCTTTAAATTTTTCACAAATTAAATTTATTTTACTAAGTTGAAGTTTGGGACTTGTCTTTTTATGTTAAAACGTTGACTTTTGAAAGTAGCTTGTCTCTTTATGTTTGGATAAAATTTATTTTAGGCATTAATATTGGGTTGAAACTTTTATGTGTTTAATTTATTTTAATATTAAAAATTTAATTTTATTTAAGTTTTTGAAGGTTTTTTATACAACTATATATTTAAAGGGATTGAAAAGCGAACATTGCACCTTAATTCAAATTGATTGATAGACGAACAAATACATTTTGCATATTTTCATGTGTGCTCTTTGAAATGATTTTTTTTAGCAGTAGCTAATTTGACATAAATTGGGCATTTGCTGCAGTGTAAGCTAAGTGATGTTCACGCACGTGTTTAAGAAATTTTGTTGATGGGTTAAAAAGTGCTTAATACAGAAATTTAACTCTGCACGCGCTGTTGCATAAGACAGTATTTGGTTTTTCATGTATAACAATGATGTCGGTAGTATACTGAAATTTTTTTTAAATCTACTGGACAAATTTAAACTTAAGACTTTTTCAACAGCTTCATTTTTTACTTTTCTGCAGAAAAAAAATCATTCCCGCATATCTATATATTTTAGTAGACAAAACTAAGTTTAGTTATAGTTTTTACTTTTCAAAAAACGCAACTTAAGGGCATAAAATTGAACATGCTTTAAAAATTCAGTTTTTCCTCTTTCAAAAATGTGAGTTATTTTACTAGAAAGGAAGTTTTTATTATTTGAATAAACTGTAACAATTTATCCTTTCATAGGGCTGGTTATTACTTCTTTCAGGTAAGTTGTTATATAGTGTATTATCCTATTTAGAATTAGTTTAAAGTAGGCAAACATTTAAATCAATGCTTTTTTTTTGTGCATTGTATTCATTTTTCTTTTGGCTTCATATTTGTATATGATCTCTAAACAAAATGTTTGTTCTGAACTGTATCCAGCAGTAGGAATTATTATTAGACAACTGTATAAACAAATAACAGAGATCTTAACCTAAAATATAAAATTTATTTTTAAAAAAATATAATATAACTTCTATTGATCCATCTTTTGTTGAAGATGCAAAATTGAAATCAATGGTTATTGTTGTGCAAATGTAGCCAGTAGGAATTATTTGTTCCGAGTTCTCCACATGACAATGCATCAAGTCTCAATAAAAGAAAATCTTGACTTGTCCATCATAATTAATATTGATTTCTATACAGTATAGTTGAGGGGAAGGATTCAAACTCCACCCCTCCCTTCTTGTTATAGTTAGTCGCATCTTGTCAATAAACTAGCATATGATCCTCCTTTGTGCATTCTTTCATAAACATTCTATGTCGAAATACATGTCTGTTTTATATTATTGCTAGAATTATAATAACACCTGGAAAAAATTTCACATATTGATTGCAAGCAGCATTTATTACTTCACTGCATATATTATATTGTTAATGATGTTATTTTCTTACTTATTTCTTAGAATGGGGGATTTTGTGTGAATTAGCAAGAATAATAATTCTCTTATTACCAATTGACAGCCTTCCTATTAAATTGAGACATGTATTTTCCCTTATTGTGCACCATGCAAAACTTCAATATTTACCTTTTCCTGTGTCCCACTTTGTTAATGTTTGCTATATTGTTACTTTACAACATTATTGTTACTGGTGCTAATTGCTTTTCATTATTTTCAGCTACCACAGATATCAATTTGGTCTTGGTGCACATTATAACTCTACTCTATCCAACTAGTGTCTGTAAGTTACTTTGATGTTTCATCTAAAAAAATATAAATTGCTGTGTCGAAATAATGCCTCACTTATAAGTTAAGGTGGATTAAAAATTCTAAATTTTTAGCCCGAAGAAATTTTTAGAGAAGAACATTGCCAGGAATCTTCCAATTTTTCCAACAATGCTGTTGATTTTTTTTTAATACTTTATATTAAGGAAAAAAATTATAATATATTGGTTAAATGTATAGTTTAAAAGTTACATTAGATATAACTTATAAATTATACCTCTAACCATTGTAATTGAAATTTTTACCTCTAACTAATATAATGGAAGTTAAACATTTAAAAATTAATAAAAGGACATGCACAATAAAAAGGTATAAACCTCAAAGCAGAGAAAATAACTTTTTAATTTCAAAAATTGCTTGAGCTATTTTTTAAATAGATATTTAGAAAAGAATATACAGTAAAACCCTGTTTATCTGTTGTCCATTTATGATTGGGAAATGGGAGTTTGCGGTTAATTGAATATTACTTTTCTTGCCAAAATTTGATTACTGCACAATGTTTGTTTAAAATTTAGGGTTACCGGAAGAAATTCACTACTAAACAATTTATAATACTATAATAAAACTGATTCCCAGTTTAAGATCACAACTTTATTTTAGGGTTGCCGAAAATTTCAGAACGCCTACAGAGCGAAGAGTAGTTGAAAATATATTGATTGTTTCAAAAGTTGAATGTAATTTTGTAGAAATAAATGGAGGGATTTCAAGTAAATATACTTTTTCAATCAGCAAAATAGCATCATGAATAATCAAATATAAAAAGTTTTCTACGGTCGTTACTAGCATCCAATTTCACAATTATACACAAAATATTCTTTAAATTATTTTAAATGAATCAATTAATGTTTTTATTTTCCATCCTTAAGTACATTTGTAATGATAAAACGCAATAGAATAGCAAGATCAGGGGATTATTTACAATTATGGCCCAGTTTAAATCATAACAATTTGTAAACCCATGATCAATGTCATAGCCTGGCACGTTTTCTACAGCCTCTCTGGTTATATTTTCAAGGTCAGACTGTGGTTTGGGCGTTTTGGAAGAGGGGAGTGATATTAAAGGGTAAAATTTTGATGAAATTTGCCTATATTTATATGTATCTAGTTGAATATCTTAAATCCAGAATGGTCAGGACCACTCTTGTGCAACTTCTGTCTTTTTAAATTTCAAAAAAGTTTTTAACATCTGATTTTAAGACACACTACTATTTATTAATCATATTCTATCTTCATTGTCTATGTTATAATTAAGTTATATTGAATTCTAGTACTAATAAAGTGAATTAACAAGTTGTATGTGGGAAAACAAGTTGTATATGGATTCTTTAAAATTGATTTATAAATATTCATAACCAACATATAAATAATAAAATATTGTTTTAACATTATCATGCATGAGAATCTTTTCCACGTTTTAGTTATTTTCTACGTTTTTTACTATTGCATAACTTAAACCTCAAAATGCTGGCTAATTTAATATGGCACTAGTGGTTAGTTTTTATTAAACAAACATTAAATGACTAAACCACCCTGAATTCATAAGAGATATTCAGATAATCGAAATGTGCAAATGATTTTCTAAACCAGTGAATTTGCGCCATAATCCAGTGGAATTTATGATTAATATTAGCAAAGTTATAAGTACCGGTTGACTGCTTTTTTAGCAAATAGACTAAATATCTTCCAAGACTATATAATTTATTTTTTTAATCTGCAAGCAAACTAGATTTCTTTAGTTTATTTTTGGGGATTGGCAAAATGTCCACATCAAAATACTTAATTTTGGACTTAATTTAACAGTATTGGTTAACTCCTATAAATCTGTTAAAGCAAAATACTCTCTGAAAATGTGGTTCAATGTTTATTCTAGAAATGAAAAGGGGCAGGGCATTTTGAAAAAATAAGTAATTTTTTTTCCTATGATTACTTTAATTGACTTTTGCTAAAATTGACAATCTGGTAGCTAATAATAATTAAATACTTAACAAACCCAATCAAAGTGGAAAAAAATTGTAAATCTTTTGAAATCACAATGAATCTTCAAAAATTATAGTTCCCTTATCAAAGTTGGAATAATCACTGTCAAATTGCAGTTTTTTTTTAATGGCTGTTTTTCTTGGTCATAACTGATTCACTCTTAATATGTAGTGAAATAACTATAGAACTGAATTAAAACTGAAAAATGTACTTTTATAGTGGAGAAACTTTCTTTAAATATGCAGAAAATCTAAAATTTTCAATCTTTAAAATCGGAAAAACAAGTCTGAAAACAGCAGCTTTTTTTTCTGAAAGAATGCTGAAAAGTTTATAAATATATATTTTTCCATAAACTGCAGTTTGCAGTAAAAAGTTTTTTAGGATTTTACTGTTTTTTCCCTTTTTTTTTATTGCTGTAAATAATAAATGTTGTTTATTGATTAATAATCGGTTACAAACAATTTATAAATTTATTGAAATTAACTTATGACAAATCTCAAAGAAAATACCTATGTTTTGAAAATAATAAATTAACTTTTTGAGATATCAAAGTGTAAAGTACAGGAGCAGGGTTTTTAAAGTTTTAAGAATCATCAATTACTAAATTTTAATATAAATGTATCTTTTGTTTATAAGAAAGATTTAATTTTTATCCGTTTTTTTAATTCATTTAGTTATTTTAGAAATAACTTAAACGTACAGCAATTATTCCTCCGTTTTTTTACAACTCCAATATTTATATTGGCATGCTGAAATTCTCGAGATTGGGTGATCTCCTGTTCTATCCCAGACAAATCCAATTGGAAACTTATCATGTAATGAGGGCTGTTGCACGTTATATATTTCATTGATCATATGCCTTTTGCATTAATTTTATTGTAAAAGCTTGTAGAGTATGATGGCAACTCAAGTGTCCTCCCTGTCATCTAAACGTAGTTCAAAAAATCGAGGCATTGTGCCTGAAACTTTTCTTTGTTTTATGTCCGATAACGTCATCAATATCCCATTGTATTGATCTAGTACTACTTTACTCCAAATACATTAGAAATTTTAAGAAATGAGCATTGTTAGCTTCGATTTTAACCTAATAATAATAATATTTAAGGGTTTTTATGAAACCATAAATATACATAATCACAATTCTATTGGCTGCCTTAGAAATATATTTGTAAGACAATATAGACTAATTCAACTTACATTAAAAAAACAAGTTATATCCATTAGGTGCGCATTGCACTTCAATAAAAACACTATTTAGTCTCATCTGTCCAGTGGTGGATCTAGGATCTTCCGGGGGGGGCTAATTCTTCTTTTTTGGTAGGGGGAGTATATATATACAAATTTCTCCTTTTGACAATGACCGTTAAATGGTATGTGTAAATTCCACCTAGAAAATCTTATTTTAATAAATGCCATCAATGTAAAGAAGCAACCTTGTGGAGTTTTATTCTGATGTAATGTACTTTTTTTTGTATAAGAATAGATTTCGTCTTGTTGCCTTCTGATAATAAAAAAAGGAATTTTTTTACCCTCCATGCTGCTCATAAACAGCAGCTGGTTCACCCTTGGAGCAGTCAGTTTTGTCATCTTAACTCTTTTGGGTAGTCGTTTTGGGATTCTCGTATCGTAATTTTTTCCAATGATTTTAACATCAATTTTATATTCTTCAAATATTAAAAAAAAAACTTGCTCTAACCCTGCAAATAATAAAAAAAAAATCACGTATATTATCATAATTTTATATACACGGTTAAACAATGTATTTTACATAGTTTTTACATCACAACAACTTACAGGGTTGCCAACATCGGCTTATTAATATACTTGACTACAACATATAGGCGTGAAAGAACAGATAATGTTGGCAGCGGAATTTACCTATCGATTTAGAAAAACGAAAACATTTCGCCGGAAGTTATATATACAGATTTATTGAGAATATTTTTTTTCGTAAGCAAACGTAAGATACAATAAAAAAATTAAGTAGTATAAAAATAGTTTTTTTGTGCAAATGTACACGAGAAAAATAACAAATAGTGAAAAATATCAACTAACATTTAATTATTAACGTATATACTCGCGTATACGCTGAGAAATTTAAGTCAAAATTTTCGTATAAAAGTAGGAGGGTCGGCTTATACGCTGGTCAGTAAAATTTATAATATAATTTGCCTAAAATGGAGAAAGGAAAGAAATTTAAATGAAGCGGATTCTTCTAAAACGCGCCGATACCTTTCCGAGATCGAGAATGTGCGTCACATGCTGACTGAAGACGGTTCTGCGCATTGCGGCGTAATCATACCGCAAAATTGCACTACTCACATAAATAATCAGTTTAACTAAATAAAAAGTATATATCTTCATAAATATTTAATTGGTTTGTAGAATTTATGAAGCTAGTATACGTTACTTTAATAGAATTTTGGATGGAAGACTAAGAAGTTGACATCGTGCGTAGCGAATGACACCACTATAAAGTCAATGTCTTTCTTGCTCGATTGCAATAATTAAACAAAATTTATTTCCCCAATACAGATTTTATTCCTTGATAATATTGTGTACAGATATTAATAGTTGTTTTATTAGTATTTTGGATGGAATTGGCTTTAAAGCGGTAAAATCGGGATGTTGCTAATCAGCGAAAATGTAAGTTCTACTTTCAAGTCATTTATTTTGTAATTAAAAACTAAGTATTTTAATAAGAAGTATATATTCATCCATAAAATAGTAGTATTTCCTTCCATGATGGATAAAAAAAATACTCAACCGTATTTAATAGCGACAGTAGTCATGTAGATGTTGACAGAAAATAGTTGACGTTTTCTAAGTTTTTAAATCTTTGCAAAACGATGTTAAGATTAGAAATTGCACATTTTGGTATTTAAGTATGTGGTTTAAAATATTTTATTTGATAATAAGGAAGATTTAATTTAAGAAGTCCGATGGAGTTTTGAAAGACACCAGAACATCGCGAGTGGTACGTACTTTTAAGCCCGATTAATCATAGCGAACTTCTAGAAATGCCGTTTCTCCAGCCATTTTCTTTAAACTTTTAATTTCTAGGCTTAACTATTTATTTTTCTAATTAAAATTTGACTCTTTTTTTTCGAGGATTCGCCGATTTTAATCGGAATGTTTCATGTACGAAAATACAACTCGGCTTATACGCGAGTTTCCGATTTTGGACAAAAATTGAATTGTCTTTTAAAATATAAAATTAAGTGTTACAAAAATTATAGTTATAAGTCTTGTTTGGATCTTAAGATGCCGTTCATTTTTTATGACTCGCACACTTGGGGAAGAAGGTCCATCATGTGTGACATGAGGGAAAAGGGTCTCAGTGATTGCATTACATAGAAAAAGTGACTAAAATTGTATAAAAAAAATACTGAAAAATTTCTTTCACAAACTTTGAGATAAAGAAACTTTTTATAGAAATCACTATATCTTTCTAATGAGATGAGATGTTTTGTAAAATACACAGAAGAAAAGTTTTAAATAATGTTTTTTAACTACATAAATTTAAAGTGAAGTAACATAGGGAGATAAAAGAATGAAAAATATTATGACATAATAAAAGAACGCTCCCTAACCGTAAATAAATTATTTTTATTTGATTTTTAATATGCAGTCGAACCCCGTTATAATGAACCCTTAACGGATTTGTTCATAAGTTTGCAATTACCGAGGATTCACTATATCCGAATTTTCAAATATTGACGATATAAAATTTCCTAAAATCCTTAAACACATTTCTGTGTGAAACAAATTAATTACACTGAATTACAACTAGTAATGGTCAATAATAAAGTAAGAGAAATATTTGTTCTTCAAAAACAATTAAGCAACAGTGGTGGCGCTAGGAATTGCCCGACGGGGGGGCTAATATCCCCGACGTAAAATGTGCATATAAGAGTATAAAATATTCACAAATAACGAAATAAATTTGTTGAGATAAATATTTGAAAAAAAAGGCTTATAATATTTATATATTAATTATTAAATAATTGTAGTGTTCTGAATATTCTGGGTTGCAGTCATGGAGAAAAGATAAGTGCTAAAAAAAAAAACGTACAAATCGTATTCAAAATGTTTTCAAAACCTTTTTAAATGTAAACATTTGAAGAGGTAGGGTTGTTCAAAGAAGGGACGGCGAGAAGGCAAAAAATAAAATAAATATAAAGTAAGTATAGTGAAGGTAAAACGAAATGTGGTAGATCACTATATTTTGCAAGTAGTTTTTGTAAAATCCCCATGCTTTTACGAAATTAAATTTTTGTTGTTGATAGCAATGCAACATAAAACGGTGCTATGTTTTAGTGCTTTTTTCTGTCATCTAATTTAGTGTTTTTTTTTAATCTATAAACAGTGAGAACGCTTTTAAATACTTATAAAAGGCTGTATCTCTAGCAATGAAATTAAGACTATTCCTATGAAATAATTTTTCTATTGAGAGCTATTTCCTATGAAATTCTTTTCAGAGAATAGAGCTGTAGCAGTAGTTATATGTATTGGAGAACTTCATGACGTAAAAAGTCTGCAGTATTTTATTTTTATTTATACTCCTAATTTCTTATCAAACGAGATAAAAATTGTCATTTGCAACGGAGTTATAATGTCGGAATCGATCCTCTTAAAAGCATAATATGGTGTTCTTATCCTGATACCTTATTTTATAGACGTTTAGCTAGTAGGATTAATTGACAATTTAATGGATTTACGATTGCCCATTTTTAATTTAGGACCGCTGTCTTGAACCATGACTGCATCGTTAGAATATGACCTGATTTCTTCTGAATTGATTTTTCTATATATAACAATATACGAAAAAAAATTTAATGATAGAAAAAAGGTTTCCCATAATTATATTTTATTTTTAAATTCCTAATAGCATGAAATTGCACAAAATGTGTAACAACAAAAATTGAAATAAACGTCATTTCTAAACCTAGCTCATACAACGAAACAATTTATTGGTTAAATAAATCTTCTATACTTAAATAGTAATGACAAAACTAGCTTGGTACTTCTAAATATGGAAAACAAAAATAAATAAACGGTAGGACTTCTTTTTGAACGAAATAAATTTAATATTAAGTAGTCACAGGCATAAACACAATTTTTATTAGAAATTTTTTCACTTGAATTATTAAGACATCTCACCTTTCCGAATTAGTACGGTTGAAATCTTAATGCAATGTTGACACTCTACAATTTTCCTCTTTAAAAAAAACGTTTTGCCTTTCACCAACGACAAAATAGAAATGGACCATAATCTTACTTCTACAAGTAGGGCTGTCTCGATATCCTTCACGCACGACACTTACTCTCGAGAGTCGAGACGGCCCTGTAGCTGACCATTCACTGCCATCTCTTTTTTTAGGGGAGACAGCGGCGATATACATATATCCTATTGCTATACATATAAACCTCCCCCCTCTTCGAAAAACACTCCAACATCCCCGAAGGCGATTTTGTCTTTTGTCTACCCAAATCTTGTAGCTGACCTCCTCAAGGTTAAACTTTTACAACGAGGGATGATTTGTCCCCAGGACCATAGACCTACTCTTTGCATAGACCGGCTTTGGATAGCTGGGAGATTATAGGGATCGTCACTCCCAAAGTACAAACAATCAGGGCTTGCGGCAATGCAAGCTGGCTACTGCCGTCTGAATAGGCCTTTGTGGTTCCACGTCTGAGCTGTGGCTCTGCTCTTTGCTTAAAACAAAATGACCCGTGTCTCATACGCAGGGACTGATTTGGGGCCCCAGCGAATATTTGACAAAATTGTTATTATTATTAATGCAATTTTCAGCAATTTATCCAAAAAAGTGAGAATAAAGTTGTGTTTTAAATCAATAATAAACTTATTTTGCGATATTTTTAATTTTACGAGAGGGTCCTCTTCAGAAATGTGGGGCGTATAGTACTGAACTTTCTAAATCATATCCTGCTCATACGCTCAAAATAAATGCAACAGTAGAAAAAAAATATGGCATGTGAAATAAGCACTGCTAAGATTTATGTTGTGTCTTAAAAGAACATTTTTAAAAAAGGAACTTTAATTTTTAACATGAAATCTTTTATTTTAAATTAAATATTTAATCGTGTTCTTTCAATTTTTGAACGATCACAAAATATTTTCGTTAATGCACATTTTCGACACGCATGCTAACTTTTTGAAGTTTTCCTTTTATAAAATAAATTCATTAATGATATAAATTGACCAATTCATTTTAACCACTTTACTTCCTAAAACTTTTAAAGTATATTTTTCCTCAAGTCCTTATTTTTTTTTCTGACTGATACTTGCAGGGGCCCAAATGGCATTGTCTAATTGTATATTTACCGTTCTTTAAATCCACCACTGAGTATTAGCAATAGTTTCATTGAAATTCTTATTGATGGCCGACTTAATAAAAGTTTTTAAAAATACTTTCGCCGCATGGTTTTAATAAATCGTGATTGTTTTTTGGCACAAAATCAACGATATGCACGATGAAATATCGTGTGCATGATGATATGATGTTTTAGTTATATGATCATATATTTCTTTAGATTATGATTTTGAATAATATTACATTTTTTAATGGTGATATTTTGAAACATGGGTTTTAGTTTGAAATTTTGGGGTTGCTTTTTATTGTAAAATATGTAGCTATTTATGTAATTGAAATTATGATAAAGTCTAGTATACGTGAAACCCTACTTAACCTTACATAACCTTGTATAAAAAGCTGTGAAATAATAAAAATACTGATAATTTTATCTAAAATAATAAATATTGGTTTATAGAATTTGTTTATATAGGATAACAATATTGTTGAGAGTTTAGTTTGTTAGAATAGGTTGGTTAAATTAACATTGAACTAGAGCTGCACAGTGGGGGGTTATTGGCGAAGGATCAGGGTTTATATGGAAGAAAAGACCCGAGAACGCTGCCTGATCGTATTTTTGAACCACGGTTAGATGACGAGATCAACTCATCCGGTGCAACCTACCTCAATAAACGTCAAGACATTGGACCACAATCAGATTAACCCGAGTGCACCAGTCCCTTATACGCGGTGGATATTATTTGGTGTCGACAACTCTCCGATTACTGAATCGCTACACACAAGCTAGAGATAAAAATTGTGCCTATCGAGTGCTTGTCCGAACTCCTAACCATTCGGCCACCACAGGCTGTCGGTATTTTAGTCTGTCGGAATTATAGTTTTGTCGGGATTGTGACCTACTTGTTAGAATTAGCTTTGTTGGGGTTATGACACATATTCATTTCATTAAAAAAGCAAATTCGACTCAACCTTTCATTAAAATTTGGTTTTAACAATTAAAATAACGCTTTTCCCCGACAAACTTCAGAATTTTGCCCGACGGGGGGGGGGGGGGGGGCTACAGCCCCCTATTGGCGCCACCTCTGTTAAGCAATGAAATTAATTTTACTACTTCTTACATTTATTTAGCTGAAGTATGAAAAAAAGTTTTGATTTTTTGTTGAAAGCATAAGAGTCTACTGCATTCTTATCCACAGTTTCTGTTGCAAAAAAAATATGCAAAATGTTCGCAACTGCCTTAGCCTTTAGCATCAGAAATTGAAGGACCTGAACTTACACCACCTTCGTATGCAATATCTGAAGATAAACGTTGATCACCATTTTCTATTATCTTAATAATTTTCGCTTTATCATCAATAATCAGCAATAGAATGAAAGGAAGGCAAATAATGTATACTGACCAGTTGAACAGGGGCAAGGGAGGAACTGAGCAAGAGTATCTATTGTCACCTCTAAAAAAACTAGATTCTGTCAAAGGAACAAAGGGTAAGGGAATGTGGTCGGGGCGAGTAAAATTTTCTGTGAAAAACCTTAAACTAAACTTGAAAAGTGTGAATTTTAGTTCGCTACATCCGAAATCCTTACTTTTGAAGATCGTTATAAGCATTTGAAAATACATTAGTGAAATGGTTCTCTGGTTGGTTTATGGTTGTCTTTGAAAAAGAAAAACTCTAATTTTTTTTAGCTTTTTACAGCATTTTTTTTATTAAATCATTAAGAAAATTTACTTCAATTAAAGAAAAATTAGTATATGGAGTGCAGTGAGGCCTCAAGGAAATAGGCTGTATCTCCGAAAAAATTCGTCAGCGAACGTGCATCAATAATGTTAGAGTAAAATATAAAACACTTTTTTGTATGCTTCCAATTCGACAGTCCGCAACCGTGAGAATATATAAAATGTGGATGAAATCGCAATATTAATTATTTGATTTGA
This sequence comes from Troglohyphantes excavatus, assembly GCA_963932185.1. Classification (NCBI taxonomy): domain Eukaryota; kingdom Metazoa; phylum Arthropoda; class Arachnida; order Araneae; family Linyphiidae; genus Troglohyphantes; species Troglohyphantes excavatus. The sequence goes on along the minus strand of OZ010672.1, from coordinate 58,841,618 downwards.
CGTATAAGAATATTCAAATTCAGTTTGAAAATTCAAACTATTTCTAGGAATCAATTGCTTGTTTAGTAATTCCATAAAACTTACAAAATCGATTGTGAAGATTTTTTTAAAATTTTTATTTCTTTTATAAAAAAGTTTAAATTTATTCACGAAATAAGATTGGGAATCTTTCGTCATTCTGTTAGTATGAATTTACACACATACAAATCCACATTCTTTTCCATGATATTTGCCAAGTTGTATAGTGTGCCCTAAAGTCAAATCGGGTCAGCTACTACCATAGCCCCATAACCCCCATTGTTGGCAGAAACTGATTGCAGTTTGGTAGAAATATACAGTGAGCCCACGTGTTATGCAATGCTAGTTTTTCTGAGAAGGCTCTGATGATGGTTTAAATTTGCAACCTGCTCGACACTAGACTGGGTTTATGGGAACTAAAATATGTTAGAGAGGAGGTTATGCTTTTTATGTTGCTAGTTAATACCAATTGCTAACAGACACGATTTCCAGCCGAAAAGAAAAGCGCAGAGACACACAATTCCTTTGTACGACTGCCCCTTTCACCAGATGTGTCTTCACGGGTAATTGAAACTGCTTGGGAGTGGAATGTAGTCAGTCAAAAATTGGCCTCAGACATAGTTTATGATATAAGAACGAAAAAGCATAAATATGAGGAATAGAAATGCCTTGTTGACAGGTTTAATATGAGCGGGAAAAGAGGTTTTTATAAAGTGAATATGTGATTTCTGTATTTGGATAATTAATCTTATCACATTGTACGGTACAGAATTCAGATTAACTCTTTTTGTTCACCATTGTGTGTAATAACAAAAACTCTTTCCTGATTTGTAAATTTTTTTGCGGAATAAGCATCTTATGTGGAAAACGCATATTTTTGTACACAATTCCATCAACAATTTCCATGTCATTCCATCAACTGCCAAATTAATTTTAAAAATGTGTATTTTTACATTAAAACATAATTTATTGCAGAAACCAGTTATTAACTGAATTTTTTTTTAATAAGAAATAAATATTATAATTGAATTATAGGCAACATCCACATTAGGAAGATGTTATCTAATACTCCAAATTTTCGAAGTAAAAATCAATATTTATAAAGAATGTTTTTCTTTGTTTTTCAAAAATCTGAAAAAAGTACATTTAGCTAGTTTCTGAAATAAACGATTCAATTTCACCACGGACATTTTCGGTTGACAAGGACAGCCCTGAGCTGTCACCCCCTGTATCTAACATAGGCATGAAGAATTTTTACCATGTCAGATTTAACGTGCATCAGTCCCCTATACATGGCTGATGTTTATTGCGGAGGAACATCACTGGCAACTGTCCGATCACAAGTTTCCTGCAATGTTAAAATCAATATTTTAATCCTCGACCCTACGATTATGAGTCGACTATTTTACCGCTGGTACACCTATAGGTCGAGTAATAAATGTTATTATTCATTTAATAATTGTCAGCCAATCAATTTGATTATAAATTGTTTGTAGTCCGTCAATATCCAATTTGACATACCACACTCATGGGAGGTTGAGGATATATACTTGTCAAATTGAATGAATCAAGAAATCAATTATTCAATCATTGCATGTTTTGATTTATAAAATAAAATCTTAGAAACGAAGTTTATCTAAGGTTCAATTACCTGTTTAGTAAATTCTTTATTAAAACTGCGCAGAATTTTTTTTATAATTATAAAGTAGAAAATTAGGTCTTTTATGAAACATGTACAGATTTATTCTTAAATAAAATCGAAAATCTCACACAATTATCTTCGGATTAACTTAAAATATTCTTTTCCTAGCTTTATAAGACATTGGTGGCTAGTGGTAAAGTCGTAAACCCCGTAATTGGTGAGTTGTGAGTTTATATATCAATCTCAACAGGTTGTGATCGGAGGACTTCCACCTTCATACGTTTTCATATGCAAAACAAAATGCCCACCTTGAATAGAGGATTTGTGCATGTTTATCTGTCATCGTTCGAAGTCCCACACCTATGTCAGGTGCATGGGGTGTCAGGTCTTGTCCTAATCAGCTGATCATAGTCCAAAATTACGCTGCAGTGTTCCCAGGTTTTTCCTTATGGGTAGATTCTGAACAGATGCCTACTGTGTAACTTTATTGTTATGTATCCCAATCCCTTCAACAAACCCTTTGCTATTCATTGTGTTGTACAGAGAGCATTCTGTGTAACATTCCTACGACAATTACGTACCCGTTGCTACCTGATGACCGAAGAGGCATTGTTTGAGAAAACTAGTTGCTTCCATAATGAAGCCACGTGTAATGCAAATATAAACGAGGTATTCTAAAAACTGATTTCAAATTAACTTGCTAGTTTGTTATATTTCATTTTTTAAATGAATACATTTATTATTACGTTGCACAATAATAAAGGGTGTTATCTTAATAAATGAGAGGGGAACGCTGTAATACATTTTCCTTATCTGACGAATTCAAACAAAAATAATTGAATGGTAGTAATTGTACGAAATTAGCATGGAAATACTGGCACTCTAATGCTGCTACGTCCCTGTTGACAATGACTATACATAACTATTTCAATATTAAACAATAATAATCTTTAAATCATAAACAACACAACTACAGTAAAAAACATTAAGGTGATGTTAAGCAATAAAAAAATTTGTTCTTTTGTCAATAGATGGCACCACAAGAAATTTCGCAGAGGGAAAATAGTGCAAGATTTTTTTCCTGAGAGTCTGCATTTCCCTCTAACTTATCCCTCTATGTCCGCCTAGGTTAGTAATTTATTGCCTCGCTCCCTCCCTGCCCCCTGTCGTTTTGACTTGAATGGACGGAAGATCCTTATCTATCTTTTAAAAACCCTTACTTTTTACGACCTTCAACGAGTGACATGCTCCATTTGGTCTTCCTCCGAAAATTAATACTACACCTGTGTTCCGAACATTTTCAAATGAAATAATGTGAATGGAAATGAGTAACAATCACACATATGAATTATTTTACGTTTTCTCTTCTGTTCAGAGCATTATGATGAATAAGGATGTATGTTTTACTCACACAATTTTATATTTTATTAAAAATAATATAATAAGCATTTATTTGGGTTTAATTATTGTACCGCTTCGTAGTAATTATAAAATTAATTTAAGATTTTTTTCTTTCCTTCACATGTTCAAACAAAATTGAAACATATATATGCCAAAAAAGGTGTCCTTGGTCCTATTTTAATATTAATTAGGGGTTTGTGCCCTAATGCTAATTGAGAACCACTAAAATAGGATATAAAAAGGCACAGTCTCCACTGTATCATAAGGTTTGGTAGATATGTCTGCACTTTTCACTAGATTAGAATTCTTGGTATCATTTTGTTCATCAGTTCGAGCCTTTCTTTCACCATGTTCAAGCTTCTTTTGCCACAATTGAACTTTAATGGGATATTTTTGCTCTAAAGGGAAATCTTCGACAAATCATCCTCTTCCACTCTACAAAAAGAGAATTTTCACCCAAACAGATTAAACTAGACTAATAGAAATTGGTGTTCCTCTTCAATTTAAGCAAATGCTCGCCACAATCCGTCCCCGACGATTTGAATAGAAGTTACAGCAGTTTAACCGACCAGAGTATGTCCATATTTAGAAAAAATTTCCTTCCCACACGATTAGTGGCTAGCTTGGAAGGCGTAGGCTAATGGCTCGGTGATTATCAGTATTTTTCAACCCAAAAAGTAATGAAGTTGATAGTTATGAACATATATGTTTAATTAACATACAAATGTTAAGTTAAATGTACCATGCACGTTAGTAAAAGAATAAGAGATTCCTTATATGTGCTGCTTTTGCGCAACACTGTAGCTGCCCTACGATTTGTCTGGCTGGAAATGGCCCAGTGATTAATTCTATGGCCAGTCCGCCCCTGATCCTAGTCATCAGAGAAACCACCTTATGTCAATGTTGACGTAATTATAGGAGTTATTTATATTGTAAATTATTTTCTGTAAATCATTACTTATGTTTTTATTAATTATAGCTTTGACCAAAAAGATATTGCAACATAGTCATTACATTTTTTAATTTAATAAACCACACAGGGAGCCTGAAAATCTTAAACAATCAATGAACTCAGCGGCGGCGATTCGTAGAGGGTGGGGGGGTCAGGGGGGGTGCGAGGCAAGGAGGTCAACTGCACCCACACTTTTTTAATAATTTTAATTTGAAAATAAATTATCAGTCAATTGTTTTACTGCATTGAGTCCTTTGCAAATTCCTGTATGCGGTATATAAGTTAGAGGGGAGGGGGATAAATTAAAAATCACCTGATCAACCTGTCCAACTATCCTCTACAGGATGGTATGTCATTTATCTCCATTGGCTGATTCCACGTGGAGTTATGGTGTATAATCGTATATACTGCAGTTACGGGCGACACTTCCCATGCGCTAAGCTAAAAGGGGGAAGCGGGTTGACAGTCGGCAAGTTCTTCGATTTTAACAGTCGACAAACAAAAGGGGAGGGGAAGGAACAGAAACGGTTTGTTGACAGCCCGTCAGCTTCGCTTTTTCTCCTTTGTGCAGCGACCTTGAAGTACCCATTGTAAGAAACTATAGTCGTGGTGTTCCAATTCCATCGTAGAAGCATCTGCACGAGTTGTGTGTGAGCAGATAGCGTAGCCAGTATTTAATTTAAAGGAGGTTCCTATCCAAGCAAGTCAAAGAAATAATATACTTTAATTACTTATCTAAGTGATAACCAATAAAAATCATCATTAATTAGTTAATTAGATGCGATACTTTAATTGCTTACATACGAGTGTTACCTTAAATTTGCAGAAATGGTTTGGTCTTGTAAAAAGAGTGTACGAAAATATAAAACAAGTTTAATAATAATTTAAAAAAAATCCTCTCGGGGTTCTAGTATTGCATAAGTTATTTATGTGTATTTCTGATTAAGAAAACAAAATAAAAATTATTATGTTTTGTTTAAAATGTAATTAAATAACAATGTGTGAGGAAAATTCTAATGCTTTTGTATCTCCAATATAAATTTCAGAGTGTGCCCAGTGAGTGCAAGAGAGGATTCAGAGATTATTGTTAGGGGGGGTAATACAGTATATTTCTATCATGAAGACCAAATTTGACTCCCCCCCCCCCCCCCCCCCCCCATCAAGCTTCTTGATAATCGAATGTTTTTCCGTTGCTGGATAAACTACAATGAAATTTAACATTTTTGAAATGATTACTTGAACTTTTTTTCATTCACTTTTAATTTAAATTTTAAAAATATTAAATTATTTATTTCTCTATAGAAATTAAAACAAGCATACTTTGAGTAACTCTGTCTACGAAATTTTGTGTATGACTGGGAATAAAAAAACCTGTAACCCTTCTGTGAATTCAACATTCTAACCCAGGTTTATTGAGCATTTTTTTTAAATAAAATATTTTATCTGCATTATCAAAATTAATTTATTTGTATTCTGATGCACGATTATGCATATATATCACGATTCCCAATAAAGAAAATTGTAGTTTGAAATTTTTCATTGCCTAAGGTGACTTTTGAAAATATAATTTTGATGTTAGGGGGGGGGGGGGGGTAATTTCCCCTTTACTTCCCACCTGGATCCGCCCTTGGCCCAGTGTCTGAGAAATACTAAATGAAACCGTTATAATTTTGAATTTCACAAATGAAAATTTTATAAAAAATGATTTCTTAAATTGTTTTATTTTATGATGTTTACATTCTTCTAAAAGAGAGGCTACAAATAATTCATGTGGTAAAAATCTGCAGGGGGAATTCACGATAGTAAACTCTACTTTACCTTGTTCTTCATGCCACATAAGTGAAGAAAACAAGTAAAAAATTCTACCCAATAATATTAAAATACATTCACGTTTAATTTAGAAGAAAACACCCCAAATCCGGGATCGTTGATTTTTTACGTCCCGCACCCTTAGGGAAAAAGTGGTTTATCATGTGTGGCTGTGGCATGACAAGGAGGATAGAAACTCAGTGCATGACTTCCCGAGACAAAATAAAAGTGTATGCCTCTAGTATGCCACATACATGTGGCATACGTATGCCGCGTATGCCCTGTGAGAATATCCCATATTACTCTGGCATACGGTGGTGGTATGCGACATGTATGCCGCTGGCATATCACCACCGTATGCGGCTGGCATATCACCTCCGTATGCGACATGTATGCGTCTGGCATATCACCTCTGTATGCTACATGTATGTGGCTGGCATATTACCTCTGTATGCGACATGTATGCGGATCGCATCAATTGTGAAGGTTACATGACGGCTTTTTCCCACGATGTTTAGATTAACTTTTGAAAAAAACATCATTATTATTTTTATTTCACATTTGGTGGAGAGTAAAATGCTACTTTATTTTTTTTGGGAAAAAGTAATTACTTTAAATATAATTATTCTTAAAAAAAAGTTGCGGCATGAAATGTAATAAGAAAAAATACTGCTTAAATAAAAGTTGCTTATGATATTTTAAAAAAAAATCTCAATGTATGACTTTATAATTTTATACGAATATAATTAGGAAATGCAGGATTAGGATTTTTAGTTCGAGACTATTATTTTTCTTTTTTTAAAAAATGACATTTCTTGAAGAGGATTTTTGAAGCTCAAACTTTTGCTTTAGTGAATGCAAAACTATACTATGTATATTCATATGAAATTATGTCATATATTGAGATTTTTTTAAAAATCTTATAAGTAACTTTTATTTTGGCAGTATTTTTTCTTATTACATTTACTGCCACAAAAACTTTTTTAAGAATAATTACATTTAAAGTAATTGCTGTTTCCAAAAAGAGAAAGTAACATTATTCTGTCCACCAAATATGAAATAAAAATAATGACATTTTTTCAAGTCAATCTAAACATCATGGGAAAAAGTCGTCATGTAATATTCACAAGATTTATACTCCCCTTAAAATTTGAAACCTGCTCCTGTGCTTAACATGAATAATAAATTTTTTTGGGGGAATATTTTTCGTAGTATAAATAAAATGTTTCATGTCAAGAAACTGATATCTATCAATTGCAAAATAATGACTAATATCCCAAAGAAAGTTTAATGATTCTGACATGAAAAACACTACCAAATAAATACTAACCGGGCCTAATGTGCCAATTGGTAACTCATACTTTGATTCCCCCCAGTACCTTTCATAATAAATTCATTCCCATCCTGGGACTCTACTAAGGACTCACCCGAATTTATTATTCATGTTAAGCTTGCTCCTTTCTTCACTGTGGGATGTATTCCACTGTGTGTTTGGCTGAACCGTTCACAGTATTCCATCATATACAGGCACAGTTAGATATTATTTCACAGTCCCTCAACTAGCCTCTAATGAGATTAGCAGGTATAACAGTGCTTTCTTTTGTTTTCGTCCGCATTATTAGGGTAAAAAGCCGCATTTCTTTTCAACAGAATTGGTATATATTTCTATTACTTCGAACGACCGTTACACACCACAACACAAAACTCCGAGTGACGTAATAGATTATTCAAACTGTTTCACCCGCGCATGCTCAAAAGACGTTCGCCTACGCTCACTATAAATCGTTAAGTTGAAGCATCTCTTTTGAGCCGTCACTGAAGGAATTTACTTGTAAGAAGTTTGATTTGACATTAATGGTTCTATATGTGAGCAATGGGGCCCCGTCTGAAGAAAGACTTCAATTGCCGAAAGACCTTGGACTTAACTTATACATTAAATTATATAGTTGTACTAGGGGGCTCTGCCCCCTGCTCCGCTGACGCTCCGCCAACCCCCGAGGATTGCTACGCAATCCTATCTTGTTTGCTTTGCAAACCATAACTGCCTTAGTTCTCAAATAGAGGAGAAAAGCAAAAATAAAACAAAAGTTTGATGCATTTCAATTTTACTTGTTGTGCAAGCAAACTTTAATTACGCAAAAGATGTTATTTGGTTTCTATTAAAGGGTGAAATGCATTGAACGGTAACCCTTGTCGGTTTTTCTGAAAAAGCAATACTCGCAACGCTAAGAGATTTTGTATTAACCCTTGTTGTTTTTTCTGAAAACGCAATATTCGCAACGATAACAGATTCTTGGAGTAACCCTTGACGACTTTTCTGAAAAAGCAATATTCGCAACGATAACAGATTCTTGGTGTAACTCTTGTCGACTTTTTTGAAAAAGTGATACTTGCATCGTTAACATATTTTTGGAAATAAAAGTCGCTTTCATTGCCAATCAAAAAACTCCACCTTCATCCTGAAGGGTTTCCGAAAAGGGTAACCAGCAAAAAATCAGGGTGACTGTTCAACGCATTTGACCGCCTAAATCAACTGTAGACATAAAAAATGTATCTGTTAGGTTACCGGATGCTGATTGCTTCACACACACACCTATCCCTATTTACATTCATGAACACTATTAAAACTTTTTTAAAAGATGTATATACAATTTTACGTTAAAATGCTGAGGGCCCTTTGCGAATTATCTGAACATTTTCTAAATCGCTATTTTAACCGTACTAGTGACAAAAACTGGTTTTGTTGTTTCAGGCAAAGGACCCACCCCAACTTATTATTTTTTTGCATATCTGATTACCATTTAGGCAACTCCATAGGCAAGTTTTTAGATTTTTATAATCAAGGAAGGTTAGTGTAGCGAATATCAGTAAATTTCTGAAATTTTTCCACCGTTACTGTATTTTAATCAAAATTATTTATTCATCTTTTTTAACAATAATTTGTAAATAAAAGGGAGGGGTGGGTATGAGGCACTCAGCATCCAGTAACCTAACAGATAAATTTTTATGACTATTGTTGACTTAGGCGGTCAAATGCATTGACGGTCACCCTGATTTTTGGCATGTTACCCTTTCGGCAACTCTGTAGAAGGAAGTTCTTTTATTGGTAATGAAACCGGCTTTTGTCGCTACGCATGCATTAGCCTTGCGAATATTGCTTTTTCTGAAAAGTCGCCAAGGGTGACCGTTTAATGCAATTTAACGCATAATTCGCCTTGCTTGCTACGACTATAAACATTTGATCTGCCCGCTGCTCCGCTGACGCTCCGCCAACCCCTGAAATTTGCTACGCAATCCTATTTCATTTGCTTTGCAAACAAAAGCTGCCTTTGTCCTCAGATAGAGAAGAAAAGCAAAAATAAAAAAAAAAGTTTGATATATTTTATTTTTACTTGTTGTGCAAACAAACTTGAATTATGCAAAAATAGCAGTTTTTATTAAAAGTTAAAATGCATTGAACGGTAACCGTTGTCAGCTTTTCTGAAAAAACAATACACGTAACACTGACAGATTCTTGGTGTAACCCTTGTTGTTTTTTCTGAAAAAGCAATATTCGCAACGCTAACAAATTCTTGGCGTAAACCTTGTCAACTTTTCTGAAAAAGTAATACTCAGAATACTAACACATTTTTGGAGACTAAAGTCGCTACAATTATGTCTATCAAAGAACTCCACCTTCATCAAGCAAGGTTTCCGAAAAGGGTAACCAGCGAAAAATCAGTCTGACTTGTTCAATGCATTTGACCGTCGAAATCAACAGTAGTGACAAAAATGTATCCGTTAGGTTACTCAAGTGCTTTAACCCCTCCCTATTTACAAACATGAACACAATTACAAATTATATATTTAAAAAAGATGTATATACAATTTTAGGTTAAAATTCAGTGAATGCCTTTGGCGAATTTTGTAAAACATTTTTATAATCGCTACGCTAACAGTACCTGATGACCAAAACCTGGTTTTGTTGTCAAGTAAAAAGCATTTTCTTCATAAGAAATCAGGGTTACCCTACAATAAATTTCAACCCAATTTTATACCTTTCAATACATATTTACAAAACTTCTTTATAAATAATATTATTGTGTAAAAATGCATTGACTGGTCACCCTGCTTTTCTGCAAATCCACCAGGCAAGTTTTTATATTTTTATCGTCAAGTACAGTTAGTGCAGCAAATATCGGTACATTTCAGAAAAATATTATTACTGTAACGTTCACTACATTTTTATCAAAATTGTATACTCGTCTTTTAAAAAAATAATTCGTAAATGTATTCATGTAAATAAATAGGGGGAGCGGGGGGGTAATGAAGTACTCGGCATCCAGTAACCTAACAGATGAATTTTTATGACTACTATCATTTAGGCAGTCAAATGCAATGAGAGGCAACTCAGATTTTTTGTTAGTTACCCTTTTTGTTTCGGTAAACCTACAGCAGGAAGATGGAGTTCTTTCATTTGCAACAAAACCGTCTTTTATCGCCAAGAATGTGTTAGCATTGCGAATATTGCTTTTTCAGAAAAGTCGTCAAGGGTGATCGTTTTATTTAATGCATTTTAACTCACAATTCGCCTTCCTTTCCATAACTATAAACAACATAGAGTCTCTGCCATGATTGTGCAAAATACAGCATTTAGTAACTTTGCGTAAAATCAGATCACGCTGGCGAAGACAATAATATTTACAGCGGTTATTCGTAATCGGAAATATTTGAATTGATCAGGTACTGAATCCCCCAATCAGAGCAACAATTAATAAGATTTGATATATTTTAAACATCATGATCAAGCGCCATTGCACTATCAAAACAAACCGCCGGAATCGAGAGTTGAGAAGTATGCTCCTGCTCCCAGTAGAAAGAAACGTTCCTGTTGGCTATGTGTTGTACCATTCTATTTTTATGTTATAGTAAGAAACATCCAATAAATCTTAACATTAATTAGATGTTTACAATTGTGACACAGGCGAATATGAGCGCCCCAATATGCAGAAATAGTTTTTTAAGGCGATTTTACAACATGGGTAATATTTTTTAATATCTAGTGTCAAATTAAGAAAATAAAATTCAAGCTATATAACCTTAATAATTAAATAAAAATGTAGAAATCATGTGAAAAGAAATCTCAAAGAAATTGTTTAATTGTATTGTATAATTTAAATTTTAGATAAAAACAGATTAAAAAGGCAATTTCAAAATCTACTAAAAAATAACAAACATATAGCAGTTATTTCACAAAATGTTTCAATTGTTTTCAATGTTCATTTATATTTTAATTCGAATGAAATAGTTGATTCTTTTCTATTATTGAATGCTGCGTTATTTTCACATTAGGTATGTCAAATAAATAAAATACCCATGTGTTATAGTTCAAAATTAAAAATCAATTTGCTTCAGAAATCATGTTCAAATTAGCATTTGCAATTTTATCAGTATAACGTTTTCTAATTTAAAAATATCATAATTTTTTTTGCATCATACATTATTTGAAGGGATAGGTGGAAAAAACAGGTAGCTCCACTTTTTTCTGATTTTCATTTTTTCACTATTCCTTTATAGTAAAAAAAATTTAAGTTAAGGGACAGTGGGCACACAATATTAAATTAAAAAAACACACACGCACAAAACCATTTTTTATTCCCATTTCAAATCTACTGTGATTTTTATCGTCCTCAATCTATTACTATAATGCAATGGTTTCAAAGAAGTATAATGTAACTGGAGTTACTTAAAAATCAACTCGCACTATTATATAGTTGTAAACCTTAATGTCGCAATAAATTGGATCGAAATAAGAAGCATATGCCGTTCGATTACATCGGGCATCACCTCCAAAGTCATCATTTCAATGCATAACAGGCATATCTCTCGCATACTAACAATCGGCTGGCATACGAAAGACATACACGCGGCATATTAATATTATTGTCTCTGGATCTTAATAGGAAGCATATGCCATTCGCATACACCGGGCATATCATCTCCGCGGTCATCAGTTCGATGGCATATGTGGCATACATCTCGCATATGAACAATCGGCTGGCATACGAAAGGCATACACGCGGCATATTAATATTTTTGTCTCTGGATCGAAATAGGAAGCATATGCCATTCGCATACACCGGGCATACCATCTCCGCCGTCATCAGTTCGATGGCATATGTGGCATGCATCTCGCATACGAAAAATCGGCTGGCATACACACAGCATACGAATATTTTTGTCTCGGGTTAGCAAAACTTTGTAGAAAAAATGCTGAAATTTACTTTTAAAACATTGATATTAATCCATTTTAATAAAACTCAAAATATTTCAACGTTTGTTTGGTAAAATAAAAAGTGAAATGTCTTTTAACTGAAAAACATTATAGTGACTTAACATGGAGAAGGGGTTACGATTAACGCAATAGACAGAAGTACGTGTCATGTGAGGAAGAGGAGGTTAGTCTTCAAAGAGCCTTACGATTGCAGCAGTAAATTTTGGGAAGATAGCGGCGTCCAAGAGACTATCTGAAGGACGATCCCGAGAGGACAGGGAGAGCTTATCTTGTTTAATTGTCTGAATCGTTTGCCGGCCCTAGGTGATTGTAAAATTTTATTGCTGTAGTCAAGAGGAGAAAAAAGGGCTAAAATGGTATACATCAACCGAAAAGAAAAATTAACAAAGTGGGGTATTTTCCAGCATTCCCAAACCTCAGTGTCATCCTATGTCTGTCCAAAATTTTCAGATCGAACGTTGCTTTTCATGCACAAAGAGGCCTCCGTGGCCGAGCGGTTAAAGACGTCAGCTGGGAATCCGAAGATTCGTAGTTTGATGCCAGGCGATGGTCTTGACAAAGAAAAGTAAAAAGTAGCGATCTTCTTGGGATCGGAGGGTTGCCATCTTCGCTACAAAATACTAGAAAAGTCGTCCAGAACATCCGCAAAAATTAACGGCATGTATACGGGACTGGTGCACGGTAAATCTGATCGGTTCCTATCTGATCCTAATAGGAGCCACTGTTCAATTCACTCAATCTTAAAGTTTTTTTATAAATATAAAAAAAAAATTCTTATACAAAAGGTCAAGGATAAATATTTGTTTTATTTATACAGCTTTCAGAATCTTTCAAAAACAAAACTATTTTTACTATATTATGATCATTTGTATTTGCAGTGTACGTAATATTATCGTTTATACATGAAATTCTTATTACAAATATAAACTGTTCATTTTCCTAGCTGTTATGGATTTATTTATCTCTAAATGCTTTGCAAAATACGAAATATAGATATTTGTGTGGATTCAGTTGGAAATTTGAGATTGCAATTAAGTTTTATGGTTAAGTGGATTTGATGGGGGGATAAAGAAATTTTTTGGGGGGATTTGCGCTATTGGGGAGGATAGTTACCCCTGACTGTATTGTTCTACACTTCGATTTTAATAATTAGTTTATGTTGGATAGAGAAAATTTCAACTTCGAGTAAACTTCAATAACAACCAATTTAAAAATAATACTATAAATATATATATCAGATGCAATCTATAATCCACAGATGCAATCTGCAATCCACATAATTGATCATGCAACTAAAATTGTTTTTTGTAGATAACGTAATTCATAAACGCCTAAAATAAATAAATTTAGGGTTTAAAATGGTAAATTTAAGACGGAAAGTAATAAAACGATTTAAACATTCGTACAAAGCGCAGACATTTATTACGCATTCTTTTTCTATCCCTCCTCTCCATGTCACGCACTGTTACATTAGTCTTACTCCCCCCCCCCCCCCCCCCTTGTATCCACAATACATTTTTCAGTTAAACTTATCGTGGTCCAATGTCCTGATGCCTATTGATGTTGCGTCAGGTGCCAGCTCAGGTGTTGTCCTTGTCATCTGACCATAGTTCAAAAATATGAGGCATCGTTCCCGGGTCTTTCCTTCGAGATAGGCCCGAACCGTCGCCAATAGCCCACTGTGCAGCTGTAGTGCGACGTTAATTAATCAAACCAAACCTCTTTCCAAAATGTTAGTTAGTCGAATTAGCGTCACGTTTACTGCAGTAATTAGAGGTTAGTAGTTTCGGATGAGCACTAACGTCCCGGATGTGCCTCAAATGGAAAGACTTTTAGTTTAAAAGAAAAGAAGTACTGTATACTGAAAGAAAAACTTAGTTTATAAAAGTATATGTATAAAAATAAATTTACTACTACAACTTTCTTCGTAACACAATACTTTTAGAAGTTTATCCTACCTGGTTGACATTTAAAAAAATATTTGCTGTTGTACAAATTGCATGTCAAGCTGTAGGTTTGCTTACTCATTTTTCTTTACATAATGACCGTTATTAGGATCGTATTATTTACTAAAAGTTTAAAGAACAAAATGGCGAATATATTTTTTAATATTTGAATCTTAAAATATGTATGTAGATATAGTATAAGTAAATTATATTCTAATTAAACTGTTCGTTAAATTTAAAATTGAAATTGATAATTATAAAGAAAACTAGGAGATTTCAATTTGTCAATATTTACAAATTCTCTGTGAAATGACATTGAGCAAGAAGATATTTGAATCGGCAATTGTAAAAAAGGGGAATATATTCTATATTAAGTCTATAAAATATATCCCTTTTTACAAATGCCGATTCGTTTATTTATTTACTATTCGTTATTTTTTATTACTATTCGTTATTTTTTATTACTATTCGTTTATTTATTTACTAACCTAACTGAATCCTAATCCTAAAAAATCTTAAGATCTACTGGATCCTAAAATCTGAAGGCATAACAAGAATAAAATAAACATTTATTTTGTAAAAACGTATTTCTCAATACAATGCCGTGTCAACGTCTATGTCTCAATAAACCTTTTTAGCGTAACCAAAAGATTATCATTTAAAATCGTGTCATTGTTTGAATAAAAAAAATTGGTTACATCCATCACAACAGGTGGCATTTACTTTGCATTATCAAGGAGACCATCCGACTCACCTTTGGCTGTGAGAAAGGTCAAGCCCGGAGTCTGTTTGATAATTAGAAATGAGTCCTGCCCGATTGTCAGGTGCATTTACATCGACATGGACAGCGGAGCAATTGCTTATCTTGTCAACCGATTTCATAAACCAAGCAACCTTTTTCATAATTTATAATTGTCCATTTACATACCTACTTTGATTTATTTTTATTTTAATTCTGGGTTATACTGTATAAGTAAATTTTAAAAACAAAAATCTTTTCAATTAAATGCAATGCCATTCAGTGTATTTAATAAAAAAAATTCTAAAACAACAAATTAAATTTTGCAAAATTGATAAATAAAATAACAAAGAAAAATTGTTGCATTACTGAATACATATTTGAAAGAGCAGTAGTTTATGAGTTTGCAAATTTTATTTTATAGAAGATCCGTTTTCCATAACGTAATAAGATTTTTTTGGGAAAAAAACAATTCCTTAAAATAATGAAAAGTCAGACGAAATAACAAGTTGGACAATTTAATGAAAAAATACAGACTAAATATATCGAAAATAATTAAAGGAAAAAAAATCTCAATTGCCAATTATGACCTTAAAGAACCAGTCTGGCAATCGTACTGCGCATGAAATGAATGTCTAAGTTTGCTTGAGGATTCTATAAAATCTGTAGATGACCTAGCCAGCCAGATCAGCGTAGAGACTGTGGCCTCTACATTCACCTGGCTGACACATATGGTTTTGAGCACTAGTCTGATTGGTTGACGCTCATGAACGAGATTCAGTCTTCGTTACATATAAGTTGGCGTAACTTTAACAACACTGTTGGCTTTAATCTACAAATTCATGACTTTTGGCTGAATTAGAAAGTGCGGGTTTTGTTTCTGAGTGTTTTCGGTTTGAATTGATTTAATGGGTTCATTTTTGGGGATGTTTTAAACGTTTCAAGAAAAGAAAAATAAACAAACTAAACAAATGTATTGAAAAACTTTTTTTAATTGATAAAATTTATAATTTTTTTTTTTTGATTGAATTATTTAAAAGAAAAAATATTCTGTGGTCATTGGCGAATCTACCGATGACTGGTAGCCCAGTAGAGATAGGATTTTGGCTTGCAAAAAATGGAGTAGTTTTGATTTTCGGGTATGTTGTATGTATCGACCCCCTCGTGAAAAATCCAAGTTTTCGACTTCCCACCCCTTGTGCGTTTTCCGCCATCTTGAAAAAACCGCTAAAAAAAGGCACTTTTGAAAGTTTTTTCTCAATAACTCTTTTACAGTACATTTTAGGTTAAAAGTCACAGTTACAATTTTAAAGAACATTAAATTTCCTACAAATTTCATGCATAACATATTGGAAAATTCTGAACATGTACTGAGATATAGGGCCGTAAAAATCTATAAAAATTTCAAAAAATGAAAAAAGTTAAATATGTCGTTAGTTTTACTTGAATAACTTTTTTCTGTGCAGTTTAGCGTAAAATGCATAATAACCAATCTTGTAGAGGATTAAATTTACTAAAAGATCAATACAAAATATTTGTAATTACTACAAACAGATGCCGAGAAATGTTGAAATAACAATTTTGGTGAAAGTTGGTTGTAAACTGCAAATATCACCCTTTGTTGAATTTAGTATTCCTGAAAGTAATATCTTTAATCTATTATGTATGTAATATATACATGTAGTTCATGTATGTAGTACATGAACTTGCATGCAATACATAAGATTTATGTCAAATTTTGGAGAATACAAAAACTTTACAATGAAAAACACAAATTTTTAAAGCATTTACAAATACCTATATTTAAACTTAATACAATTTGAAAATGCATCTTAACTTTTGTTTTAATGATATATACAAAATCTCAAATTAAAAATCCATCATAAAGTTTTGTTGCTTTAGCACAGGTGTGCTTGATGTATAAAGTTCATTACTTCAACCAATAGGCAGTAGATCGTCAAACTCGTCTTTTTCCATGTTCAATTCAACCTCTGGTGCATTACTGCTGGACTGGAATCCATAATGAAGACATACTACGGAGCATAGCAGCCCAGCTTTTTTTCCAGCTGCATTTGTTATCACAAGTCTTTTTGCATTGGCACGAAATCATGTTAAGCAATGCCTATTGTGCTGGTTCTTTATTCATTGGGACTGGAGTTAGGCCATCAATATCCTTCTTCCAGCCCCATTTGAGAGCGTCTTTTTCATACCCCATCCAGGTTTTAACTTACAGATAAGTTCTACATGATATTGAACTGCATCCTTAGTTGGATGTAGTCAAGCCAAATTGAATTTTGTGTTCGTAGCAGCTTTAGAAAAGCGAAGATACCGCAACTCATCTATAGAAGTGTTTAGGTCACCGCCAAAAAGGGCCACAAGGAAAGTTTCAGTGGCTTCCGTGATGTTTTCTTTTTCTGCAATTGGATCTTTGAAAATGGTAATACTTTCATTGTGGAATACATCACTTTCTAATGTGGTACAAAACTTCATTTTCCCCTGCCCAAATAGAGCGGAGATTGTATCGCAGCCACTTATCGCATGTAGAAAAATAATGTTTTCCACAATATTTTTATAGATTTTGGAGTACAAGGCATCTGCCATGTTGCTCCTACCAGATTTGCAAAAGAACACATTGTCTGGTGCTAAACCCGTGACCAATACTAAAAGGTCAATGTATACACCAATAACTACAACAGATTCGTATGCATCTGGGATCACAGAGGTGCTAGGAGTAACAGAAATGATCATTCCCATTGCATGAACTGTACCTTCTCCATTCAGAGTGTTAACGTTGAAGTCAGCTTTATCAAAAATGAATTGGCAGAATGTCTTTTTCTTGAGGGTTGCGTCCGCATGAAGTACAGCAGATAGCTCAAATATAAAAACTTCATCATAACTGGAAGAAAATCCCAAGGATGATAATAAGATGAAATCGTGATCCAAATTTCTTGTACAAATAAGTACCTACTCCAGAGAGAAGGGATGACAAAAATGACCGTGATCTTACTGCGGCTATAACTGAATGTGACAATGTCACATTCAGTCCATCCAGCTGGCCTTTCTTGTCTTTCATAATCACACTTTCCATGAAATAAAGTAAAGAAGGTGGTACCACAGACTTCACATCCTGAAGGAAGTCAACTGAAGGTATATACACACTATTTTCATAAACGTGAGAACGAATGTCTTCTGCGATGACGTAAGCTGCAACCTGAAGGATACGAAAACGTTCTTCTTCCAAGTTTTTTTTCCTTTCGCCATACCAGTTATCACTGAGAATTTTGTAACTAGTCTTTTTGAAACATATCACTGATGTATGGGCATGTGAGTCAGCAATAAATACATCATTTCCATATTGTTTCCGAAGCCTCGCTTTTATAATTCTTATATCTGGACGAAACTCTCCTTCAATCTGATTAACCAAGTCTTCAAATGAAAACTAGCACCAGTAGAATCGGGTAGAGTGAAAATGTGTCGAAGTATTTTATGCGCCCATTGGTTCACACATGCATTGACAATACTCAAAATTGATTCTTTCATGGACAGTTTTCCACACAAAAACACTTTATCACGTCTACCCAAAGTGTATTTTTTCTGCTTCTCCTCGAAATCCTTAGGTAATTCGTTTCCACAGAGGAAGCAGTGATGTTTGAAAGTGAAAACACATTCATTCAACGATCTACGGGATGGTCCAGGCGCAGTCTGAGAAGCTGCCCTTCGGAGGTAAGCTGCAATCAGCTTGTCATTATTAGTTCTTTTGGCATGAAGTATGAACCCTGACTTCGTTCACATTATTCAGAAAAGCAGAATGAGTAGAAAGTTTACGCTTTACACTGGACTCACGTAATTCGCCTAGCTCTTTCACTACGAACGTTTCACCTTCACTCAAACTTTCAGCACAGATAAAGCACACAGTTCCATGTAAACTCGACATTTTGAACAAAAGAGCACACACTACAGAGCTTAAAAACAAAAAAACACGAGCGAACACAACAGAACGAGAACCAACACTCCTACAACTGGAAATATGCAAGAGAAGGAAGGGAAAGTACGCGCGACATTGTTATTTCAACATTTCTCGGCATCTGTTCGTAGTAATTACAAATATTTGGTATGGATCTTGTAGTACATTTAATCCTCTACAAGATTGGTTATTATGCATTTTACGCTAAACTGCACAGAAAAAAGTTATTGAAGTAAAACTAACGACATATTTGAAATTTTTCATTTTTTTGAAATATTTATAGATTTTTACGGCTCTATATCTCAGTACATGTTCAGAATTTTCCAATATGTTATACATGAAATTTGTAGGAAATTTAATGCTCTTTAAAAGTGTAATTGTGACTTTTAACCTAAAATGTACTGGAAGTGAGTTATTGAGGAAAAACTTTAAAAAGTGCATTTTTTTAGCGGTTTTTTCAAGATGGCGAAAAACGCACAAGGGGTGGGAGGTCGAAAACTTGGATTTTTCACGAGGGGGTTGATACATACAACATACCCGAAAATCAAAACTACTCCATTTTTTGCAAGCCAACCTCTTTTTTTGAGCTATCTCTACTGGGCTATGGACCCTTCACCACTGTTTGAATTGTGGTCGGAGGACGAGGACAAAACCTTAATTGGCCCATCACGCAACTTTAATGGGCGTGTGAACGTTGAAGCCCGACAAATTTAACCAGCGCCTACTGTATAGAAATCCGTATAACACATTCTTTTTACGTTATTAACTGCAGGCCAAAATAGGTGTAGGAAGGCGAAATTGTAACTCCTGTTTATCACGGCACACTCAGAAACTGAAATCAGCCTTCAGTTTGTGATGTAAAAAGCATGTGCCGTACGGCTTTCTATAGAGTGGTCGGTCCTATTAACGTGCACCTATCCCCTATACATTGTGGATATTTTTTGGTGTGTATAAGGAACGATATTCTGAGAACCCTCCGATTATCAGATTGCTACACACTTTTGCTGGGAAACGAAGCTGCACTCATCATATGCACGCCGCCTTCACCATTCAGTCGGACCCAGTGAGGATCGAACTTAGGGTGCTCGTGGTTACAGCCTGAGCTTGAAACCATCTGTTTACGACCTCGTCTGACTAATGTGAGAACGTAGTCCCTCTCCATGACCAATAGAACATTTTAACCACGACAGATTTAATGTGCACTAGTCGCCTCCAAACGTCAAATGTTTGGACGGTGGGACAACAGGCTTGCAACCTCTCGTAAGGAACTTGTTCGAATACCGATTGCAAGTTTGAATATTAAATCAAATAGTATATTTAAATAAATTTTGCGTTTAAGGTACAAGTAATTGTTAAATTAAATCGAAACAAAAACATACATTTGCAAAATCTAATCAAAACGATTAACTTTTTTACTATATAATTTCTATAGTTTTTCCAAAAGAAAGTTTTTAATAATTTAACTTATGATTATTTATTAGATAGTTTGGCTTTGAAATAGTTTATTTTCGTCAGAAATTCTCCAATGTTAACATTTTTAAAACAATCCACGAAAATATTTTTGTTTACTTTACTTATAAGCGAATGTTCTCAAAGATAATGGCAGAGCAGAATTAATAGCTTTTTTTTTTTAGTTCACAATGCTTTGATTTTGAAAACATCAAGAAAATAGTTTATTGTAACTGCATATTAAATCTACAAAATAAACAGAATCGGGCCTCTCAGCAGAATGACTCATTCCCAAGTTTTCTCAGTTTTACATATAAGAAGTAGGAGAAAAATAAGGCAATAACAGTGCGAAATATAACTACTCTGATACATATTCATTTGTTTTTAAATCAGCAGATGATTTTTTTTTAGCCAATCAGGGCCATAGCTTGGACTTTTTACACATTGTAAACTTAAGGGTCTAGTTAGATTGTCCACGACTATAGAAAGGAGCTAACCTGTTAAGTTATTCATTATGCTGTGCTCAATATAAAAATTACATTAAATACAATACATTTACATGAAACACGTTGAAGGCTTGCATTTATTTCATTTAAAATTTTGGATACCTCTTTTTTTTAAAATTGTTTCCTCATGCAGTGGCGGCGATTCAGGGGGGTGGTTGCCCCCACACTTTTTTAATATTGCGTTTTTTAAAAATAAATTACAAGTCAATTGTTTTACTGCATTGCCTAACAAAGAAAAAAATTTGAATCCCAAATTCCTCACACTACCACAGGCACGTAGGTAAGGGAGGTGGGGGTTCAGAAGGTTCAAACCCCTCCCATTGAAAGTCAAGTAAAAAAAAAAATTAATGAATGTGTTATTCTTTAAAATAAATTCCACATTTTAAAAATAAAATAAATTCTTTATCTAAATTGAGGAGCATTGTTTTCATATTTCCTGACAGACAGCTGCTAACATAATTCATTGGCGCCTCACATCTACTTATTCTGTTTTTATTTTATTTTTTAAAATAGCATATCTTTACATAGAAAAATGCAACTGTATGACCTTCAATTCTAAAAATAGGTCAAATCCCTTTCTTTTATCTATGTCTATCTGAAACTTTTTACATTAAAATAGTACCCGGTCCTCTTAAAATACATTAAAATGTAGTAGTATTGTGTTATCTATTGGTGCCGAACAATTGCGTAAGCTATAGGCCTGTAGATAGGTGGGAAGGGGAACATGACAGCAGCAGCAACACAAGCACTACATGTTTCCATTCAAGAAAGCTTGTCTCTGTTTGCAATCTACGCCACATAATGTCCAATATTGTGCAAGTATACGTTTAAACATACCATTATCTTGATTTTTAACATTTATATATTATATTTCAAAACATTTTACATCATTCATATTATGCGATTGTACTTCAATTTAATTTAGCATTAATTGTTCAATTTATAATTTAATTTCAAATTATTATTGGAAAATTAATTTGTATTTCAGTAATCACTGATATTCATAAATTTCGGCTATTATTGCACGTCATAAAATGTGTAACGAAGGCACAGTTTAATTTAACAGTGAATAGATATATTTTTAAAATTTCAGTTTAAAGATTGATTTATTCCTTTATGGATGAGATGTTTTCGCTTTTCCCAAAATATCCATTTAAAAATAATAGTAATAATTATCCAATGAGACCCTGTGATTTTTATTATGATTTTGGTTTAGAGCTTTACAAATCTGAGTTGGAAAATATTATGCCCGAAGAAAATTAATATGAATTAGCAAATGAAAGCGATGAAAGGTTAGAAATTGTCCAACTTGTAAGATTAAATTTAAATTAGACCTCTGAACGGACACTGCGTTGGAACATGCGTGCAGCAAACCAATACTTTTGAGAGAACTGTTTAATATTACCTAATTTATAAAAAAGTTGAAAATGTCGACGAGCAGGAACTCGGAATTTTTAGCACTGTTGAGTTGGGAGTTAAGTTTGATTTGGTTAAATAATGTTGCACTAGAGCTGCATATTGGGCTTTGACGACGGTTCGGGCCCATCTCAAAGGAAAAACCCGGGAACAATGCTTCATATTTTTGAACAATGGTCAGATAACGAGAACAACACTTGAGTTGGCATCCGGTGGTGTTAAGTCGTAAATTTCGAATCGTTAAGTTGGGAAATTTCTTAATCGTTACCAAACATATATTATAAAGAATCTCAAACTTTAAATTAGTTTTTTAGTAGTAGTTTAGTAGTAATTTATTTCATAATTAGGGAGTGATTTATTAATTTTAAAAATAGTTATTGACAACTGTTAAATATAGTTAATGACAATGATAACTGTTGATGTTATTTTATCTGCCAACGTATTCCTGTTTACTTCGTTGCTCAGTCGCTGAACCCCAATGAAATCTATACTTATGTGCCTGCACTATTATACAGTTTGAAACTGTAAGTATTTTTCTTAGGGTACCAAACGTACGTCACACCACAAATGTAGAATTGTAAATTAGGCAGAACATTTTCTAGGGATTGGAAGGGTTAGGAGGGAAATTCTTCCATTTCTATTTCAACACTGATACAAATGGAAAAGATACCTATCCCTTTGTAGGTCAGTCAGTAAGTATGTTAATTAGATTTTTAGCAACAGTCCGTATCCTTCCCAAAAAAATTGAGAAATAATCGGAAATAGGTTAATAATTGCAATATTTATTGTTTTGATGGTCAACATTTTTATTCCCCCCCCCCCCTCCCCACACACACACACACTTGCTTCATCTTGATCTTGCAAAACGTTATATGATATTTTAGCTGCTATTGTTTTATAAATAAAAGTTATTTCTGTTTAAAACAATCTTATATATAAAGCTGAAATTTCCAAAATCTGTCCGGATGTTGGTTTGTTTGTCAGTACAAAATAGGCTCCATAACTACAAAACGCAGAGCTTTGAAATTCGCAGAATAGTTAGTTAAAAAAATAAGAATTTTAACGTGACTATTTTCGAGTTTCTACGATGTTCCATTCGAAAGTTATGAACATTTTTAGCGTACATCAGCAAAGTTTCACGAAGTGGCAGCAGTAAAATCAGTTAAAATCAACGGAGGAAAGCGAAAATATAATATAAAATAATTATGAATCAATTAGAATACGCCGATCTTTACACGAAATACTCCATAATTACGCAACGTAGCTTTATGAAATTTACAGAGAAGTTTACTTGAAAAACTAGACGTTTTTTGTGATAATGATTAAGTTTGTACGATGTTCCATTCGTTTATTATAACTATTTTAATGTATTCCATTGACTTAACATTAATGATGATATCGTTTGCGATTTTGAAGAATTTTTTTTCGTTTTTTACAGTATAAAAATGACGTCATAAGTTTGGTTTGATTTAATAATTACTAAAAATATCCACACATTGGGCTTTTTGCTACAATACGGATTATTGCAAAAATTCAAATAACTAGAATTTTACCTTATGTAAATGGTTTATAGTTTTTTTTGTGTCTTTTGTTTTGTTTGTATGCTGGTTAATTGTAACTATATTTGATTGTCTAAGATCGAACTTTTAGAACAATACTTTCATAATGCGAGTAATTTGTGTATTAACGAATTATTAAACGAATAAAATTCTGCAGATACCAACTGCTAATTGAGAAAATTTTGTTTTTAATGTACAAAGTAATATTTTCTTTTAAAACAGTAAATGGCGAACATTAAGAATGAAATTTTGAATTATTTAACGTACATGGTGAGTTTATAATATTTAACCGTTTGCTAAATAATTATGTCGCCAAGTTATAAAAGCTTACAAAAGATTACCAACTGCTAATTGAGAAAATTTTGTTTTTAATGTACAAAGTAATATTTTCTTTTAAAACAGTAAATGGCGAACATTAAGAATGAAATTTTGAATTATTTAACGTACATGGTGAGTTTATAATATTTAACCGTTTGCTAAATAATTATGTCGCCAAGTTATAAAAGTTTATTCTTTGGATAAAGTGCGCTTTGGCTTTAATTTACTGTGGAAACTTACTAAGTATTTACATGACATGTATTTTTTTTATGCAAATGTAATAACAATAGTATCACAAAATCAAAATTTTAGAATTTTTTTTAATAAAATGTGTAAATACAAAACTTTTATTACAATGTTCCGGAAATAAAAATAATTACTCAAAATTAAAATAGATGGATATTCTTCTGTAATAATAGTATTCATTGGAATTCTTTAACACATGGGTATTTGGACGTAGCAGTTGTGTAGTATTTTAAAACATAATATTTTTTTTTGTATTTATGCCAGGAAGTTAAGATTCTATTATTAAGAATTTGAGGCAGTTTATTTGCAAAAAACGTTTAGGTTTATTCTACCTGCAATGTACATTTTTATGTTCTGTATTCCAAAAATACAAACTACTAATTAGATACACAAGTTGCTGGTCGAAGAGATTGCAAAGAAGTAGCCAAAACGATACATTGGAACAGGCATTTAGAAATAGTCAAATCAAAATTGCAATACTGGGAAACAGGGAAATTCTGATTGTTTTGAAAGTTAAATCATTGAAGTTCAAGATCAAATTTCCTAATTTGGCCATCTTTAAAAACTTCTGTTTTCGGATTTTGTTGTCTTTTTCACTTACATGCAGCTTAAGAACATTTCAATTTCGTAATTGATTTAGAAGTTTCATTAAAAATCACGCTTGAAGGTAATGCTTTAAATCTACAATTTAATGAAACTCTTTTTGAAGCTATTTTTTAAAAAAATAATAGAAAAATTACGATTAAAACGTTTTGTTTATAATTTAATTTAATAATTTTTTATTTGATAAAAATAATTCGTAGTTCTACGTAAAAACTTATTCTTATATAAAAAAAACCTATTATAATACACATTATCCTTCAATAATGAAGACAACAATAATTAAAATTTCATCAATTAAAGTAAGCATTGAAAACTAAAATATTATAATAATATCCTGATTAAATTTTGACATTCGTGTTAAAAATAATCATTTAGGTACAGACCGCGCTGTATTGGGCCCTACTCGGTACAAAGTTCAGAGAGGGAGAGGATAAATTATCTACATTGCTGAAATGGTTTACTTTCGCTTACACAATGGTATGAAATTTATCCATTAAGGATGATTCCGTGTTGAGTTATGGAAGCCGGAAGCGTATACTGGTACACTCTTCCCCATATGGTACAAATGTAAGAGGAGGGAATAGGTTAAAAATCAGCATGTTCGAAACGTTTGTCTTTTGTTTACACGATAGTATATTATTTATACTCATAGGCTGATACCACTTGGAGTTAAGGATTTTACAAATTTCGTTTTTTATTATGGGACTTCATGCAACTATGTATATCTGTATAGAAATAAAATTCCTAAAAATATTTTTGTGCAGGAATATTTAATTTTTAAAACTCCATTCCTTGACAGATAATCTAGAAATTATTGGATTTTTATCGGTGTATTAGCAACCAAATAGTATAGAGATATTTTTACTTCTTTAACTTCTAATTTATTAAAAAGAAAGATATTTTAATTTATGAAAGAAACATTATTTTTTAAGGAGAAATTCTGAACTGGTATATGCGATAATCCCTGGAGGAAAGAAAATGCATATATTTCTTTCATTTGTTGTTATTTTATTTATCCTCTTGCGAAGAACGGGTAATTTTGCTAGTTATATATAAATACCAATAAATAATATAAGACAATAATGTAAAGTCCAACAATTGTACTAACGTCTTTCAAAGTTTTAATTTAAGACTATAAGTATATATATAAATAAAATTTAGTTAATTCTTTTAAATTACGAATTTTTGTTTGTTACATTAAGAGCATCTTGAATGGTTTTGTGGTTCCTTAAGCTTGTGACTTTTTTATTCATTTATAAAATAGAAATATCGTACATTAAATTTCAAAGTAATAATAAACAATACTTTCAAAATCCTTTAAAAAAATTACTTAAAGTTATAATACACTCTTTAATTTAAGTTTTAACAATGAATTCCTCTTTGGTTTTTACAACATATTGTTTCTTGAAATCTAAATCCAGTATCTACAGCATCACTTCCACAACTTTGAACAAATATACCGATTCTCGCATTGCACACATTCCTGTTTAATGCTTCACACATCCAATCAGCTACCCTTCTGTTATCTCCAGGCATAACTATACAGGTCTTTCCATTTTCAGTTAGTTCTTTATACTGAAATGAAACAAATATATTTTAATAAAATTTACATTATGCTATTGTGTTAGGTCATTAACCCTCTGATGCTCATGGACATGATATCACGTCTAATGATTTCCAGTTTTTCTAGCAAAGAAAATAATTTTTAAATACATAAAAGTGCTTCATTTTATAATATTTTTTTTATTAAAAATTTTGGGTTATTACTTACAATCTATCTCTTTACAATTTATTAGTTATTTTTTAATTATATAAAAAAAAAGTATGTACAGAATTTTTTTAATAAACTTCAAATGCAGTGAAAACAACTTTACAATTGCGAGAATCGCTTGCTCATCAATGGGTTAAGTATAAAATGTCTGACCTACGTACTGAGTTTGTCTATAAGCATCTCTGGCATATTACTTAAGTTGAACCTTATCTTTTATTAATGTGAAGGTATATTACTATTCTTTCAAGTTCATGTTTTGTTTAGTGATTAAGTTTGATGTTTTTATACCAAAATTTGTCAAGCCATGGATGTCTAAAAGATGTGGTTAATGAAAGCACAGTACATGGATGGTTTGAAAATTCCATTTTCGTTATTTTATGTCTTGAAAATTAGACATATAAACAGCCTGAAACAAAGGTGGATAATGATCAAGACTTAATAATACTATTCTAACAATATTGGACCACTTGAAACAAATTGGCAAAACAAAGAAGCTGGATAAATGTGTTTTTGTATGCATAAAAAGCAAAAATGTTTTAAAGTTTGCCATTCTTTCCTGTGATGACATAATGTCAGATCATTTCTACACTGTGTGTGTATTGTAGAGTACAAGGGTTCATCACAATAATTGGATAAATATGAAGCACCAAACATTGTTCAAAACTGAATATTCATTAAAAGAAACTAATGGTCTGTTTTGTGGTCCAACACTGATATAATTCAGTACAGCTGCATGAAACCTGGTTAATAGATTAAACCAAATGTCTCTTGCAACCATTTGGAATAATGAGGATGCTTGCAATAAAGTCACTGGCTAGTCAATAGGCAGGCCGACTCCTACAAGACAAGGCTTGACCAAACGCTACAGCAACAGTGCTACTAAAACTAAAGGATTTCAATTTGAAAACTGCTTGTCCTACTCAAGTTTTTTCAAACTTTGCACCAAGTAACTACCACCTGTCCAAGTCTTGGATTACTTCTTGCAA
Organism: Troglohyphantes excavatus; assembly: GCA_963932185.1. NCBI lineage: Eukaryota > Metazoa > Arthropoda > Arachnida > Araneae > Linyphiidae > Troglohyphantes > Troglohyphantes excavatus. The sequence continues at coordinate 58,814,019 of OZ010672.1, read as the reverse complement.
GAAAAATTATTTAATTCTCAACAAGATGTGGGAAACACTTTTCATGATTCTATCTCTTCTCGATCCTTATGCTTCTTTGCTGCTAACATAAATAAACTACCTTGAAAGATGGTGGAACTGTGACACAAACTTTGATTAAATGTTCTGCTATTTAAATGAATTGTAATAATTTTTTATTACAAATAGGACATTTTATACTGACTAACCTAATAAAAGAGTTAGTCACTAATTTTAACTGATGCCTTATGTGTCCAAAAGGTTCCGAGAGTTAAATCAAAACCTCCTATATAAAAAAGCCTGTGCCCACATCTGTTACATCATCCAAAAAGTCCACTCAGTTGATTTTTTCTCGGAAAACATCAACACTATTATTTATTTTTGTAGATATCATTTTTATATGTTTAATAATAATAAAATATAATTTTTATACCACAATAATTATAATTTGTTGACAAGCTTTGATAAGTAAACTTCAAACAATTTTAAAATACATTTTTTTATCTAAAAAAAATCAAACTTGCATCGTCTTACATTTTATGTAAACATGTATATCAAACAATCTTTTTTTTTTCAATAAATAATTAAGTTATTTTTAGTTAAAAGTATAACATAATTTCTTTTTTTTAAATCAATAAAAGGCTTAAAAATTTATTTTCAACATATTTTCAAGTTTAAAAAATTCCAAAAGATGTTATTAGAACAATCATATCAAAGTATAGAAGACGGGCAAAGAAGTTTTAAGTTACGTAAAAGCAAGCATGTTCCTTAACAAAAAAAATATTATGCTTAATTCATTACATTTCGTACTTTTATTTAGCTGAAATAAATATATCTAAATACTTTTCTCGCCTAATCTTTAAATTTTGGTTTAATATTACTAATATTGTTAATAAAAGATTAGTGTGATAAACTTTGCGTGAAAAGTTTATTTAAATTCCACCTATAATATAACTAATTCTACTTGAAAAATACTAAAATTAACTTTAAAAACTTAAATTATGTACACATTTCTGTCCAATAATCTTATTTAATGATTTAAAATACAATATCTTTAAATTTACAACAAATGAATTTTAGGTTTTAATCCATTTATAATGTCAAACTTTAAATAATAAAAACAATAGTTTAACAAAAACCTTATTTTCATTAAACACAAGAAGATTGTCAAACTATCATTTAAAATCAAAGCATTTATTTATCATATAGATGCATAAATACAGTCATGTTATTAAAA